>PVJI01002271.1:60686-150156 GCA_004026765.1 Micronycteris hirsuta | reverse complement strand
GGACGATGTTCCGACCAACTGAGCCACCCAGCCAGGGCCTCTTCCTCTTTTTAATGCAAATGGAAAGTCATTGAAATGGCTTTGGTTATGATTATTAAAGATTAAATAGCAAAACCTCATTTTCCCATGCCTAGGCTCAACAAAGAAAAAGTTAGTGAATTATGATTCAAAAGTGTGGTTAGAAATTAATTTGTAAACAATAATTGTATTCAAACAACACAGGGCATGATATATTAGTTTGTAAAATGGCAAAACTAAACATTAATTCATACAACAATGAGAGCAAATGGTGTAATAAACAACCACTTAATGATTCTTTATTGTTTTCTGAAGAAAAGGATTTTATTCCCCCACAATCCTGTATTTAAGTACATTTTATATCCATATACACTGAAAGAACCTTTCTATACCAACCTAAAACTTTCTTGGACACTTTGTGTCTTAAATGATAGCAAAAAGTTGTTAAGTACCAGTCAATTACATTTTGTTGCAGAAATCACTTCCATATTTCATGCCTCTCTAATGTGCAGCTTTAATGGAATTACCTGCATGATCATAGTCAAAAATCTTATTTCCATAAAGAACTATCACTGCATGACTACTCTGCCATGCAAAATATGCTAGAATTTCAATTAAATTTTATGTAAATCATATTTATATTACTTCATCATAGTAGCTTTTAGAGGTACACACCAAAACAAGCTCAGATTATTACAACATTTTTACATACAAAACTTAAAAAAGGATGTCTTTCTCTTAATGTTTAAGATGTGAATGGTTGAAGATTTTTCAATTTTTCCTTAATTTAAATGGTTTCTTCAAAAGGCATAACCTCCAAATGCCAACGCAGAGTTAAAGATTTTGGTATTCTCAAAGTTACTAACACTTTACAGACACCTTTTCTTAAGAATAATAAAGTATGATACAGATACATAATAAGCCTTAAAAAATACCTGAGAGGTCTCGCCTGGGGATTGCCTGCTTCTACATATGGATGTAAATAATCCTTTATGTAGAGGTCAGCAGCACTATTAGAATGGGTGCAAATGAGAATCCTGCTGAAATAAATGGTGCAAATAAAAAGAATGATAAAACACAAAACTATTCAAGCAGTATAGTACCAAAAAAAAAGCAGTGGCCATCTTAACATATATTTTCCTCAACTTACTCAGTAACCTCTATCATATTATTTAATAATAATTTTAGTAAATTATATCACTCTTTATTCTATAAAGGAAATAAGATCCCTAAAATGATTACTAAATCTAACATATAAATGAAATTGCATTTAAAAAATCCAACTCTTTGGCTCTAACATATATCATTTGCTGGCTATTTATAAGCTATCATTCTCTATGTTGTCAATTTTTTAAAACAGTATGTTTTAAGAGAATTCAAATTTTAGTGCTTTGGGTTTTGAGTATGGGTCTTTTTCTCTCCCTTTTATTTTTAAAAATTTTCACAACCTGGATGAAAACCATCTTGCGAGCCCTCCCTCTGTATTCACAAGGACGAAAGCCGTGCCCTACTAATGAGACTGGGCACACAGACCACCACCTCACCTCGTCTCCTGCTGCTGGAGCATGTGCTTTACGGCCTGGGCCAGTGTGAACGTTTTGCCTGTCCCGTAGGGCCCAATGATGAGAACAGGAGGCAGCTGTATTGAAAGTGGGGTTGTAATGGCCAGAACAGCCTCTTTCTGTTTTGCATTTAGTCGAGGATCCAACTGTTCATCCCACTGTCTATAGAAAGTAAAAATTTAAGCTATTTTAAACAAAGGCATCTTATTAATAAACAGAGCACAACATACAAGTATCCTGGATTTCACGGAACCATTACAAATACTGAAATACCACCTATAAAAATAAAGCCTATTCTAAAACTACTTTTTAGAAAATTACCCAACAGAGTCAGTGTAAGATATTTTACTATGTGCAAAAAGATTTTGATAAGTAACCTAAAGACATCACACGCTGTTAGTCTAGTTTCTGCCTTGTCTACATATAGTAATGACAACGTCTCTAAAATGTAGTTTCCCTCTGCGACATAAAAGCATCGGATAACTCTTTTTCTGGTAATAATGAAGCACTAGTTTCTTTGCATAACAAATAAAATGCAAAAGGAAAATTGATTTCCAAATTCTAATCCACTGAAAGATCTCTTTGTAAAGGTTAAAATAAGGAAGAAAGAAAAAACTTGTATGTCCCTGGTTAAGAGAAATCAAACTTTACAAAGTTCTTAATTCAGAAAACAGAAGTTTTTTTAAAGGCCAAACAACATGAAATGTTTTCTGATATTTTCACATGCACAAACAATATATAAATGTCATATTTTTCAGGGTACAGAACACCTGTCATGGCAGCACAGATGGCTGATGTAATTAGATCCAGCTTCCTAGCATCCCTTCTATGACTTGGCTAAGTTTTGAAGACTTAAATGGACAGCAGATGCTGAAAGGGATCAAACCAAGTGGAGAATCAACAGCATTCTTTCTCACAACTACAATTAAAATACTAAATATTGCAACAACTATGGTAAAAACGATAGGGATGTGAACCAAAATAAAAAGGGTGTGTATAAAGATTTTAAAAATTTGCAAAGTGCCTACAAAATAACCCTGAAATAGAAGGACATGGTATAGTGAAAATTCCCTCTCTATGAGGTTGTGCTCTACTTACATCAGAAGGTAGTTATTTATGGAAAATCATCTTAACACTTTCAGTTTTAAAAAATTACTATCATTTCAAACAAACAAAATTCTCCACAAAAATGTAAAACTTTAGAAAACAAACACTGGCCACATAAACATGCTATTACTTATTTTTCTGAAATTTAAAATTTTCTAAGTAAAAAACAAAAGGACTCTGACCAGTGGCACTAGATATCCTGGAAGCCGTTCACTAAAACACAAGCATTTTTACTCCAATGAGTTAAGCATTAACCAGCTTATTTACTCACAATCCTGCCAGTCCCAGCAATTTTCACCCTCTACAGAGGAGGAAGTGGCTTTAGGTGATTGATAAGTTCAGCTCTAACAGAGGCAGCAGACACTATGGAATGCTTACCCCCAGGTCACCCACAGCACCCTTTCTGCCTTTCCTCTATTGAGCTGGAACACTCCATTTCCCAGCCTCCTCTGCAGAAGACCCACGTCTGGTCAATAAGATATAGGAGGAAGTTCCTCAGAAGGGCTTCCCTACCCAGTAAAACAAAAACAAAGCCTCAATAGAAAAAACCACTTTCCGTTGCATTGCCTCTTCCTTCATCTGGCTGAAATGATCTCATGGTAAATAAAACTGCAGCAGCCACCTTATAACCATGAGGCAACAGGCATCAGGAAGAAAACCTACATGCTGTGCACAGCAGAGAGGAGGGGAAACTGTGGTCCTGATGGCACTGCCGAGCCCCCCTGCGCCAGCCGTGGACCATCTACCTCTGGGCCTCTATCTCTAGATGTTGAAGCCACATTTAGGTCAGTAAACTGTTACTTGTATCAATACCTGACTACTATGATTCCATGATACCTGACTTCACGGTTCCTTCATCTGTGCACAGAAATAATGACACCTGCATCAGATGATTATTGGGAAGATCAAATGAGATGATGACGCATACAAGCTGTTTAGAGCTCAGTTACTATTTGCTCTTCTTATTGTATTTTCTGAGGGTTTCAGAAAAATGAGATAAAACCTGAGCAGTACATTTCAAAAAAACAAGAAAAAGGTTTAAAAACAACCTCTAATCTTTCAAATTCTGAGACTTGAATGAATGTATTAATGAAAAGACATTAGACTATATGTAAAAGTATAAATCTAAGAGATTAATGACAGATTTATGAGTATAATTCTAAAATGTCAATATTTCTTTATTTACACAGTTAATTCTACTTCTCAATTGTTTCAGTGTAAATAAATGCTTCAGAGTAGAGCAGAAATTTTAACAATGTTGGTCTACTCTATAGTTTCTAGTTATGAATGATGAATATTCATAGAATGCCAAAGGGTAAAACATAATGTATTTATTGTGTCACCTACTAAATAAAGGCAAGAGTTATAATATACATGCTGATAAGTCATCTCTGATTTTCACAATTTAAAACAGTATAAACTGTCTTCAAGTTCACTCTGAATAAGTATTATTTTATTCCCTAAACCAAATTAATTCAAAAAGTTTTTTTTTCTTGGTTTAATGCATTGTTATAATTAATTCATAAACCATATGCCCAAGAATAATTTCTCAACTTCATTTATCTATCTATATTCTACCTTATTCCAGAAAAGGCTTTAAATGGCTAATGATTTCTCAGTATGTTCCCAGACTCAGATGCATTTTGATTATTATTTATAAGTATGTAAGTATATTTATGTATAAATATACTTATAATGTAAGTATAGTATGGAACCTGTTCCTGCTTAAAAGTTTTCTGCTACTTGAAGTTTTCTTAGTTAACTTTTACAATTAACACTTGCAGTTAGGGGTATTTGAATACATTGTTATATACTATATAATTTTCAGAAGTGAGCATATCAAGTAAATGCCTAATACTGGCATGGCCTCACACTTGAAACCCTAATTTCTTCTTAAATTAAAATTCTTATTAATTTAAACATGTCATATATTAATAATGTGCAAAGTCATTTTGTAGATTCAGAGATAAATATGATGTAGTCTCTTCCTTTAAAAAGCTCAGTGGGAGCCCTGGCTGGGGTGGCTCAGTGGACTGAGTGCCAGATGGTTCAATTCCCAGTCTAGGGCACATGCCTGGGTTGCAGGCCAGGTCCCCAGCTCGGCGTGGCCCTGGCTGGGTAGCTCAGTTTGTTAGAGCGCTGTCCCAATATTCCATGGTTGCAGGTTCGATCCCTGGTCAGGGCACATACAAAAATCAACCAATGAATGCATAAATAAGTGGAACAACAAATAGATGTCTCTCTCTCCCCCCCTAAAATCAATAAAGATTTAAAAATAATTTTTTTTTTAAAAAGCAGTGGGTACTAGACTTATCGGGGGGATCGCTTCATAAGTTATATAAATGTCTAACCACTGAATTTCAACTGTAATTGAAAAATTTAGAATAAAAATTTTTCAAAGTTCAGAATCTAATAAGAACAGCAGAAATGTACACAATTGACAGAAATTAATTTGAGAGAAATTATGCTTGAAAACAAAACTGAACCTAGCACATAGCTGGCACTCAATAAATACTTGTTAAAATAATGAAATAAAGTATCTCTTTCAAGTAGATAAATAAAGACTTACCTACTTGAAAGAGAAGAGCTCTTGGCTGGGCTAAATCTTGAAAGACAGATCTTCCATAGATCAATATTGAGCAAAGATTACTTCAGGGAAAAAACATCACACATGAGAAGACAGGGCTGAGGAGGGGAAATGGGCAGTTTACCGGTGTAAAGCTTCAGTTCTGCAAGACGGAAAACCTCTGCAGACGGGCTGCACAACGATGTGAGCACACTTAACACTACTCAACTGTACTCAACTGTACACTTAAAAATGATCGAGACATAAATGTTGTGCTATACAGATTATACCAGAACTTAAAAAAATTAACTTTTTAAAAGACAAGGTGTCAAAGAAGTGCAGGCAAATTAAACAATGTAATCCAAGGCAATTCAATATGACTAGAGCATGGGGATTTAGAAGGAAAAGGAAGGTGTCAAGCAGATAAAAGTAAAAGGAACTGAAAAGACACCCTTGGAAATTGTTGTCCATGAGACCACATAATAAAGCTTGGTATCAGTCCGCTCAGGCTTTATCTACGTATCAAGAAGAGGCCTTCAAAGGAGCATTAGCAGTGAAATGAAATGACTATTTTAGCAGACTCACTCTGAAAGAAATATGAGGGTTGGCCCAGAGAAAAGAGACACAGACAGCAGGACCGAAGACCAACTAGAAAGAACTGAAATAGTCCAGCTCTAAATTAAGCGCAGGCTGTTAGAACGAGAAGAAAGGGAAAGATGCAGAAAAGCTCAATCAAATGACAACTGAGGAGATGTTACTGGATTTTTATAATTAGTAGATCAGTGATTACTTTCAGGAGAGTGAGGAAGTGAAAAAGGGATTACAGAATAAATCAATAAGAATACTGGAGACCCTGGCTGGTGTAGCTCAGTGTATTGAGCGCGGGCTGGGAACCAGAGGGTCCCGGTTCGATTCCCAGTCGGGGCACATGCCTGGGTTGCAGGCCAGGTCCCCAGTGAGGGCCATGTGAGAAGCAACCGTACATTGCTCTTTCTCTCCCTTCTCTCTCTAAAAAATAAATAAATAAAATTAAAAAAAAAAAAGAATACTGGAAATATGCAGACTATTCATGCTAAAGAATGTTGGCAGTAAAAAGAAAAATGGGGATAGAATAGTTAGGGTAAGTGAAAACGAGGGAGAAATTATTTGGTGCTGGAAGGCATACTTTGGCTTGTTGTGTGTCTAGGACCAGAAGAAATGAAATGTGAGGAGATGAGATATATGCCGCCTCTGGGCCTGGCCCATAAACATCTCCTATGTGCTGTTCTGTGCTCATTCTTCCTCCGTCTGCCAGCTGGATGCCAACACTCAGGATGACCTTGGAATCCACTTATTGAAGATACCAGAGCCCCCATCAGAGATGGAAGAGAGCCACCCTACCATGATTTGATTGACACAAGTGATAAATAAATAAGCTAACATTGTATAGAGCAACTGAGATTTATAAAAAGAAAAAAAATGTGAGTACGCTGAGCAGGGGCAGGAACCGAGAGGATAAAACCCAGTGAAAAGGGTAAAAAGAAAGATGTAGTCATGCAGGCATCACTGCTATTATTCTGGAAACAAAATAGAAGTATCATATTTTATTATACTATGTAAAGACGTGCCAAATAGAATTTAAGCAAAAAAATATTTACACAACCATTAACTTGAGAATAGTTTCTGAAATGATATCTTCTATGATACTTTCTCCATTGTGCTAAATTATAAAAAGTCTTCTATATTCAAAAATTAGTTGAAATTAACTATTTGAAACATTGTAGAAAGACCCTAACTTCCCCATTCGACTTCTACTCAGAAATATTCCTAAATTGCTTGGCATCCTATCACCTTAAGGCTGTT
This sequence comes from Micronycteris hirsuta, assembly GCA_004026765.1. Lineage (NCBI taxonomy): Eukaryota > Metazoa > Chordata > Mammalia > Chiroptera > Phyllostomidae > Micronycteris > Micronycteris hirsuta. Next base: position 143,061 of record PVJI01002271.1, on the reverse strand, counting down.
GAGAAAAGCAAGAGAATTCATTTAGACTCTGAGGAAAAGTAAACAGATGATGAACCTCAAATACTTCATTCTAAGGGTTCTTACTCTCATTTCTCAACTAATAAAATGTCTCCTAAAGAACACAGACCAACTTTGTTACAAAAGCATACCTGAGTTATTTGATACAGATGTTAACATTAACATAACTTCCTTTAATGAGATATCTTTTTGTACCTGTTGGGACTCCAAGGTATGGTTGGAGTCATAGTGATGTCTGGAAATAAAATCCCATTGTCCTTGATCCTGTCTAGTGCATAATGCATTTCACAGAGGGGTAATCGATTTAATTGAAACTGAAGTTCAACCTGAAACACAAGATAGAAACAAATGTTTTTAAAGCATCAAAGTAAATATCAATACTTGCAGCTCACTAGAATACTCTGTGGAGACAATCTTTTAGGGGAGGTCAAGTTTAAAGATTCTTTTAAAGCACAATTATATTACAATAATAATTATCATGGCTAATATTTGCTTAGTTTACTTAGTGTCTGGCATTATAATGAACACTTTACATAGATTATCTCATTTAACAGTGCCAATGATGTATATACTATTATTAACCTCATTTTTATACCTAAAGAAACCGAGGACTTGCGAATTAATCTCTAGAAAACGATGATCTGATTACAGCATTCTATGAAGAACACATTTGATACAATCAGTAGAACATCTGTGAAACATCATCTCTCGAGTGACAAAAACCAACCCTAAGACACTATCGATTTACTATGAATAAATAATGTTCACCATTTTATGGCGAAAAAGAAAAAAAGATCAGCTTTCCAGTTAAATACGGCAGGCAGACTGAACGCACAGTTAACCTAAGAATCCACAAAGAGAACAGGAACAGATACAACTTCAGATGAAAACTGTCCTAGGATGTAACTTAGTTTCTTTTCATCTGTTCTTCCATTGCTGATTTAAAACTCTAATCAGAAAGCTTGACTCTGTATAAAACTGGAACATTTCAGATGTCACTTAGATTAAAGAGATTCTATTTTCTCTGAAAGTTACCAGAGGTTCATTCCTGCCCCCATCCCTATAACACTTAGGGCTCTGCCAGAGAAGGGGAGCCAAACCAGAAGAGCGCCGGCTGATACGGAGACTGCTGCCGCACTTAGCATACCTGTGTGTCGTGATCAGGCCGAAGGTTAAGTTCTTCACAGCATTCCCTGGATATCCTTAAAAATATATATTCTTTTGTTTTTTCTTCAATAGTAGCTTCATAAACCTTCTCTTTGGTTCCCTGGGTCTGTGCTAACTTCTCTTTAGGGACTGGTAATAAATAAACAGCATTGACTTTGGTCATCACCAGCCGTCCAGCCAAAGTATCTTCAGAAAGTGTTTCAGTAAGCTTAAAGCGACCAAAAAGTTGTCCATTCTGAGCATACTTTGCACCTCCAGAAACTCCAGTGAGCATGAAGCTTGCTAGAATCTGCAACTGCACTTTAAGGTTGAACCTAAATCAAAAGTAGAAAATGAGTTTGAATATTTTACATAAAAAACTTAAAAACTAGAAGAATAAAAGAAAATAATAAATTAAATATAAACATACAAAAAATTAAAACTTTATTATCATTTCCATTCCACTGAGCTATAAACTACATACTATCAGTCTGCCTTTAATACAAGCTGGAAACAAACAAAACTCATATTCAGTATAAGAAGACCCATGCTAAATTGTGTTGATAAATATACACACTTTTAAAAGTACGAGCATTTAAAATGAAGCCAAGTATGTTTTTTTAGTAAAATGAAATATTATGTATAATTAGTATGAAAATGTTTGACCACGCCATTGGGAAAAATAAGACTTTACAATTACATAGAACTAGAAGGAAATGCATTGCATTAAAACTACAATGGACTTTTGTTAAACTGATGCTCTCCAAGTAGATTTTACCAAAAAATTCTAACCATAAAATTTCTCTTTCAATACCATTAATGAATAATATCCAAAATAAATTTGTTTATGTCTACACTGAGGCAGACGTCATGCAGGAATTAGAGAAAATATGTGTGTGAAAGAAGCACAGAGAATTGAGATTAACTTACACACAGTCAAGCAATATTAAGTCAAAGGAACATTTAAACTAACTGACAGCTCTCCTTTGGCACTGTAAAATGGTGCTAAGACAGAAGACAACGTGGTAAGAATGAGAACATTTTATATTTTCTCTTGGAAGGTTTAAACATTTTTTTATTGTCACCCGAGGATATTTTTTTCATTGCTTTCAAAGATAGACAGAGACAGAGAGAAAGAGACAGAGAAAGAGAAAGAGAGAGAGACCAACCTGGCTGTCCTCTCCTACGCATCCTGACCAGGGAATGAACCCACAACCTGGGCATGCGCCCTGACAGGGAATCAAACTGGAGACCTTTCTGCTTATGGGCAGGTCAGAAGGTTTAAACATATTTGAATGAAAATATTAAATTGTTTTAAAATCTATGTATCTGCTTGTAGAGAAGGTGACTTTTTAAAAAAATCCTCATCCAATCATTTGTTTATTGATTTAGAGAGGAAAGAAGAGGGAAGGGGAGTGGGGGGAGAGAAAGAGACATCAATGTGAGAGAGAAACAGACTGGATGCCTCCCACGCATGCCCCAACCAGGGATCAAACCAGCAACCTAGGTATATGCCCTGCCTTGGAATCTTTGAGTGCATGGGACAATGCTCCAACCGAGTCCTGGCCAGAGTAGGAAAAGGATACATTTTAATGGTGCTAATGAATTGTTTCCTTTTCAGATCATCTTTTGTATACATGATGTCAAGAATGTCATAAATTCTTAAGAAAAAGAAAAAAACCTTTTTTTTATAGATCAGTCTCCCTTAATGGATTACAAATCTTTAGGGAACAAGAAAATCTGTTGGCTCAGTAGTGAATAGCCTAGGACCTAATACTTTGTAAACAGAGTAAATTGTGTTCATTAAATAATTTTACATGTTTGTAATAATCTGAATTTTTTCCAGGTACCATATTTTCATTTCAACTACTTTATATTATTCTTCAACAAATTTGTGAAATCCTGTAATATTTTCTCAACTAACTTGTGCAATATATTTCTATTAAAGTTTTACTGTTACAACTATTTTAGAATTTGCCATCCCCAAACATCTGATCACAATTTAGCAGGCATAAAAAATTAATCTTACAGTTATATCCTTGACTTCCAAACAAGATGGAGGGGTAGGTAGATACACTTTGCCTCCTCATACAACCAAAAGAAGGACAACAAATTTAAAAACAAAAAATAACCAGAATGGCTAGAAAATTGAACTGTATGGAAGCCTGACAACTAAGGAATTAAAGAAGAAACATTCATTCAGATTGGCAGCTGGGGTGGAGAGGACATGCGGCAAGGCAGCGGCTGGAGGACTAAGCAGTCCCACAATTGCCTGCAGATAAACCGGGAGAAACAAATAGGGAGCAAGACAGACTGAGCAACCCAGGGTTCCAGTGTGGGGAAATAAAGCCTCAAAACCTCTGGCTGTAAAAACCTGTGGGGGTTGCAGCATGGAGAAACTCACAGCCTCACAGGAGAGTTCGTTGGAGAGATCCACAGGGTCCTAGAACATACACAAACCCACCCACCTGGGGAATGAGCACCAGAAGGGCCCAATTTGATTGTGGGTAGCTGGGGAAGTGACTGAAAGCTGGCTAAGAACCAAACAAGCAGCACTATTCCCTTTCGGACCCCTCCCCGACACACAGCGTCACAATGCAACAAAGTGGTTTGCCCTGCCCTGGCAAATACCTAAGCCTCCATCCCTTACAACGCAACAGGCAATCGGAGACAAAAAAATATGGCCCAAAGGAGAGAACAGATCAAAGCTCCAAAAATAGAACTAAGTGATGAAGAGAGCCAACCTATCAGATGCAGAGTTTAAAACACTGGGAATCAGGATGCTTACAGAAATGGTAGAGTATAGTCACAAAATAGAGGAAACAGTGAAGGCTATGCAAAGTGAAACAAAGAAAAATATACAGGGAACCAACAATGAAAGGGAACCAGGACTCAAATCAACAATTTGGGCCAGAAAGAAGAAATAAATATTCAACCAGAACATAATGAAGAAAAAGAATTCAAAAAAATGGGAAGAGGTTTAGGAGCCTCTAAAGTTGTCTAAAGTTGTTAGACAACTTTAAACATTCCAACATCCAAATCACAGGGGTGCCAGAAGGAGAAGAGGAAGAGCACAAAATGGAAAACTTATTTGAAAACATAATGAAAGAGAACTTCCCCAATCTGGCAAAGGAAATAGACTTCTAGGAAGTCCAAGAACCTCAGAGAGTCCCAAGGAAGTACACACCGAGGCACATCATAATTACATTACCCAAGATTGAAAATAAGGAGAGAATCTTAAAAGCAACAGGAGAAAAGGAGACAGTTACCTGCAAAGGAGTTCCCATAAGACTATCAAATGATTGCTCAAAAGAAATCTTACAGGCAAGAAGGGGATGGAAAGAAGTATTCGAAGTCATGAAAGGCAAGGATCTATCCAGCAAAGTTATGTTCCATTCTACATTTAGAATGGAAGGGCAGATAAAGTGCCTCCAGATAAGGTCAAGTTCAAGGAGTTCATCATCACCAAGCCCTTATTATATGAAATGTTATACGGACTTATCTAAGAAAAAGAAGATGATCGAAAATATGAAAAGTAAAATGACAACAAACATACAACTATCAACAACTCTACCTTAAAAAAAGCAAAAACAAAAACAAACTAAGGAAATAACTAGAACAGGAACAGAATCACAGAAATAGATATCACATGGAGGGTTATCAGCAGGGAGGGGAAGGGGGCTCAGTCAGGGAAAAGATATAGGGAATAAGAAGTATAAATGGTAGGTACAAAATAGTCAGGGGGAGGTCAAGAATAGTTTGGGAAATGGAGAAGCCAAAGAACTTATATGTACAACCCATGGGCATGAACTAAGGGGGGGAATGATGGTGGGAGAGGGGATGCAGGGTGGAGGAGAATAAAGGGGAGAAAAAAAATGGGACAACTGTAATAGCATAATCAATAAAATACACTTAAAAAAAAAAGGATCCTCTTCTGACATTTAATTGTCCCTTGCAATAAAACTCTCAAGGGCCCTGGCTGGTGTGGCTCAGTGGATTGAGTGCTGGCCTGCAAACCAAAGAGTCGCTGGTTCAATTCCCAGTCAGGGCACGTGCCTCAGTTGCGGTCCAGGTCCCTGATAGGGAGTGCACGAGAGGGAACCACACATTAATGTTTCTCTTCTTCTCTTTCTCCCTTCCTTCCCCTCTCTCTTAAAATAAATAAAATCTTAAAAAAAAAAAAAAAAACTCTTGAAGTCACTAGAAAATAAAACTACTGAGTAATACAGGTTTTCCCATAGAAGATTTATTATATATTCAAGATGCAGACAGTATAGACTTTCTAGAAGTTACAGCTACTAATATTTATTTTTTTCTAAAAGATTCATAGGCTAAAACTAAATTATATTAGTAAACTTTCTTATTTAAAATAATATGTATTTTTAAGATTTAATAACTAAGAAATACCAAAAATAGAAAATACATCCTACAATTAACCAAGATAATTCTAAATAAGAATAAAAACCGCCCTGGCTGGTGTAGCTCAGTGGATTGAGCGCAGGCTGCAAACCAAAGGGTCGCTGGTTCGATTCCCAGTCAGGGCACATGCCTGGGTTGCAGGCAAGGTCCCCAGTGGGGGTCACGTGAGAGGCAACCATACATTGATGTTTCTCTCCTCCTCCTTCCCCTTTCTCTAAAAAATAAATACAATCTTAAAAAAAGAAAAGAAAAGAATAAAAACCATCTTTCCATGGTCGTACATTTGAAATCAGTGTACATTTGAAATCAGCCTACATAATTCCTAACCTTTTAGACTAGTAGCCAGCCAAATTTCCAACCAATTTAAACCCACACTTTAATCTAAAAGAAATATGGCTCTATCAGTGTTGAGAATAACTTTTAAAACATTTCAAAGCCAAAGAACTTATATGTACAACCCATGGGCATGAACTAAGGGGGGGAATGATGGTGGGAGAGGGGATGCAGGGTGGAGGAGAATAAAGGGGAGAAAAAAAATGGGACAACTGTAATACATACTGTAAATACATACTGAATTTCACTTCTTGTAATTTTTTATTAAATGGACAACGAAGAAACACAACCAAGGTAATAAGCCAACCCCTGGTTTTATGGAGGCACAGAAACAGAACCAAGGTATAACCGACAGAGGCCTCACCATCTTAACAATGAAATGTGTATCCACGACAGCCTGTCATGCAGCTGTTAGCACTGAGAAGCCACAGCAAGCTAAATAAGCATGCCACTCCACGGTTTAATAGGCACAATAGCTCCAGCCAAAGTCAATTTCGTTTGAAATGGGTATCTTAGAATGAAACATATTTCACTTCAAGATAGAATGCCTATCAATATGTACTTGAGGCCAACTGAAGTTTTAAAAAATCTTTGAAAGAACTCAGAAGCATTTTCTAAAACTTAAATTAATGCAGTATTATCTTACCACCTCCACACATCTCACAGTAAAACATAACTGAAAAGAAATCTTAATTCTGGACCACTTTGAAAAATCATCTCTTTCTTAAAAAAAGATAAACTTAATGACTAAATCCAGGCTCAAGGTAAAATATATTTTGTCTAATCTTGAGAGGCTTCATTCGATCTACTTTTAAGAAACGAATGCTAAGCTCACCATGTAAAAATATAGTCCAATCCTTATAATTAAAATGTAAGAAACCTGTTAGAATTCCCTTGGTACTACTTCCATGATTAGTAATATTGTGCTTAAACTGTCAAAGATCACAAATTACCAACATGTTCTCTGGGACCTGGGAAATATCCTATCAATCACGTGGTAGGACTGACCACAAAGTCTCAAAGAGGCATATTTCAGTGCATAGAGAATCCATTACTCCTGCCATTACACTTCAAGGAATGAGTCCATTGACCCATATACCATTGTCTTCGGCTTTACAATGGGTCTCAGCCCACAAAACATTCTTCACAATTCTAAAGGAGACTTGGTTTTGCTTTGATGACTGGTATCGCTTCAGGAGACAAGCGAAATCACCCAATCAGACTCAGAAGACCATGGCCCAAGGGCCAAATCCAACCTCCAGCCTGTTTTTGTATAGCACTTGACTAAGAGTGGTTTTTACAAAAATAAAACACAGAAAATATACAACAAAGACTGTATGGAGTCCAGAAGGTCTGAAATATTTACTCATTGGCCCTTTACAGAAAAAGTGTGCTGCTCTGTAAACTAGAACATGGTTTACTGGCTGCAGACAGACCTCCCCAAAGTCCGTTTTTAAAATACATCCCAGTTATGGTGCTTAAAGAATTAATCAAACAAGTTAAAGTCAAGACAACATTAAAATGCATACAAATATTAAGTTTAAAGGGTAAAGGAGAAAACAAAAAATAAGCTGTTTTTAAAGCAATGTATAAAACTTTGTGAAAGACTTTAAAAAATCCTTACAATTTATGTGTTATTTGTCCTCTATCTGCTTACAGATACCCTCTGAGAACTTTATCTAGTTATTCTCCAAGGGAGCTCCATCTAATAATTAATAGGATCTGGTTCTTTGTATGTGCGCCAATCTGTAATGTACTTCACTAAATTTTACAAGCCTGCCAAAATCAGAAGCATAATTTACCAGCCTTCACATCCAGGCTCACCTTTGGGTGAAAGAATCACTGGAAATTTTCCAGAATTCTCTGGCACAGTAACTATCTACTTGTCTCTTTAGACATGTAGCTAAAAATCCTCATTTCTATCTTTAATATTCTTTAAAACTCTTGTATAGTTAGCATACAACGTGGGGCAAAACTAGGACCTACTTTTGTCCCACCCTGTATGTAACACATCAAAAGTTATCATACAAATTTACATTCAACTTGTAAACATCTCTATTTGAGTCAATAACAATGATCTAATTTTAAAGATGAAAAAAAAGAGAGAACAAGCTCAGGTGCTCCTATAAAAAGACCATGCACTATCTTACCACGCTGTCTACATTCTGTCTCACCACAGTCTTTCTTTTCATGTCCAAGGGCAATACATCATGTTCATCAAGTATTGCTACTGATGTGTTAGTGTCCTTTCTCTTTGTTTGTTTTTTAAATAATAGTAATACATGGTCATGGTATACCATTTCAAAAATAAAGAAAACTACATATTAGAACACAAAAATCACCTATAATCCCACCAATCAGAATACTTTCTCTCTTTCCAATATTTTACATACATACTCACATACATGTGTCTGTTATATGCAGTGCATAAAATTTCATAGCTAGCATATTTTCCCCTTAATATTGTATCATGACCACCTTCACTGTTTTAAAAATTCTTCAAGAACATAATCTCGACGTGGCTGTATCATAATTTACCTAACTTATTCATCACCACTCTTTGAGCGACACTTGTGTACAGACATCTTTATCTTCACTTCTGATTATTTCCCCAGGATGATTCCTCCTAAGTAGAATTAACATACCAAAAGGTTCAACCTTTCTTAACGCAAGACCCTGAATGCAAAGCGCCCTCCAGAAGCACAGCAGCTCAGACTGCCACATGCTCACTTCACACGGCAGGCGTCGGCAGGCCCCTCTTCATTGCTTTAGAAGCCTTCCTGAGGTGCTCTTGAAGCAAGTTTTCATCCACTTAATTTCCTGATCAGAATCTGACCTCTACAAATTTGTAAGGTTTCTTCTTTTTTCATTCAAATTTCTATTTAAAATAGTATTTTAAAAACAATAATCCATAAGCTTATTGATCTTATTCTTTAAACTTTTAAGTTCTGTTTCACCCCAGTACTAATGACTTACAGTGTTCTTTCATAAGGAAAAAGAAACCACAATAACATAAATAAAATACATGCATACTAAAAATATGAATAATGCACATGATACAATCCACTGTCCTTATTATTTAATAACTGACCATTTCATTAGAACTGTCTGTAGACACAATCGGTAAGTCTTTTAAGAGACCATCAATAGGCCACAATATAGTCTCAGAGTAATGAAAACTATGAAATTCTACCTGACTTTGTAAATCTTACATGTAGTTCATTTGAATAACATACTTTCCAAAAGCTAGATCATATTCACTCTATAAACAGAGTAGCACAGGGTGCCCTTAAGTATTCACCTTCCCTTTTCTGAATATATCCTTCAATGAGTGTTTAATATCTATCAATAATATTAATGATAAGGTACCAATAAAGCAGTGTGGAAAAGAAAAATACGTTGGTTAGGCTATATTTAAAGGGAAAACTACTTATAAAAATGTGTTCATGCCTCATAACTGTGGTTCAATTTTTAAGGCTAGTTCCATTTTATTAAAAAGCAGAATGCTACTACCAAGTATAACGACTGTTTCATTAACATCCTCCTTCACTAGAACCTTCATTTCTCAGATTATTTTTCCTATAATGATTCAAGTAAGTTTTTTATTTAAACACTTGGTCTTAACCTATGGGATATAGATAAAATGTAAAATATGTTAAAGCATTTATAAAATGCTAAAAAGCGTTTTATTATTATCAAATCGTTTTCCTGAAGATCTAAACTGTTTCATTCTTAAAATTACTTTCAAGGCCCTGGCTGGTGTAGCTCAGTAGATTGAGCGCGGGCTGGGAACCAAGCGGTCCCGGTTCGATTCCCAGTCAGGGCACATGCCTGGGTTGCAGGCCAGGTCCCCAGTGGGGGCCATGTGAGAGGCAACCATACATTGCTGTTTCTCTCCCTCTCTTTCTCCCTCCCTTCCCCTCTCTCTAAAAAGAAAAATAAATCTTTAAAAAAAAAAATTACTTTCAAAATACGTAGTCTGTTTCAGTTTTTGCACATTTATTAAGCAAATATTCACTGAGCACTTGCTCTGGCTACTACGTACAAAAACCTCTCGAAGAGCAGGCACCACATGGTTATACTCCCTGCACCTGGCAGAGTCTTGTGGAAATGACAACGTACTAAACACTGGGGCTGCCAAGATGAGCAAGACACAATTCTTGCCTTAAGAAGTTCATATACAGCTACTGAATAACAACCATTTTACTACCTGTCTTCACAGAGGCGCACCTCCATTTTCAAAATGAAAGATACCATACAAAGGGGAGATTAACCGAAAAAAAATAAAGTGCTTCTAATAGAACTTACTTGCTAACTTCTTTATACTGGGCTATCTCCTCAATGTAAAGAAGGTCATGCAACCGTGACTGATAGTTGGCCTTGGTCAATGATTTGTCTAAAACGGACTGGGTAAATAGCTGGTCAGCAGAGAGAGGAATTTGGTATCTGATAAGAAGGCTCTTCTCCAAATCAGTAGTTTCATTAGGTTCGAAATCTATAATAGTCTTAGAAGAAGAATCCCAGCGCTTAGCTGTGGTTATTAGCTGTTGTTTTGCATGCATCAGGTATTCAAGATCTAGATGGAAACAAAAAACACATTTATAAAAGAACACAACATTAAGATTCTCAACTAATGCATTGTACGTTTTGGTAAGAAAATTTTATATGTTAAAGCTAAAATTCTTAAAAACAGAATAATATAAAAACCCATCTGGCAGAGTATTGTCCCCATATCAGAAATATTTTTTGTCTAGCTTAACAAAATAACAAATAGGAATCCATACAAAAAAACATCTTTTTTTACATCAGGCTAGGACACACCAGAAATCATTATTAACAGTGAAAAATACAGATTAACATTTAGAACTTAACTCTCAGTCAAGAGAAATCTGATCTGCAGGAAAAAGATACAATTAATTCCTTATAAGACAAAAATCTATCAGGTGACAATCACTTTTCTCCTCCTCCTACCAATACCTGTCCCTTTATAGAAAGAGAGGAGCAGAAAATTGTGAAAGGTTAGATTAGATCTTTTCTTGTGTGGTAAAGCACAGTAAAACTCTGAAAGTCAACTTAAAACAAACAAAAGTCTTAAAAAAAATATTCGTGGGCCTGGCTGGTGTAGCTCAGTGGATTGAGCGCGGGCTGGGAACCAGAGGGTCCCGGTTCGATTCCCAGTCGGGGCACATGCCTGGGTTGCGGGCCAGGTCCCCAGTGAGGGCCATGTGAGAGGCAACCATACATTGCTCTTTCTCCCTCCCTTCTCCTCTCTCTGAAAATAAATAAATAAAATCTTAAAAAAAAAAAAAAAAACCACAGATTTAAAAAAAAAATATTCGTGGGAAACACTGCTAATTTCACATTAAAATTCAATATGATGTACCATTCAAATGCCATTTTTTTAAAAAAGCCAGTTTAGCTCAGTTGAATTATATTGTAAGTAGGGCACAATGTCAAAATGAATGACTGTTCAAGTCTGACATCTCTGGAAAAAAATGTAGAATACCAGCCGAGGGTGAAACATGTCGTAACATAAATTCTGAGCACTGGGTAGCCTCACTCTATCTGCAGTGCATATTACTTTTTTGTTGGTAAAACATACACACACCTATAAATATGAAACTTAGCCAAAAGAAAAAAAGTTGCTTAACTGACTAAGCAGGCCAAGACCCAGTTTCTATATAATGTAATTGAAAAGATGATTTCACAACTCAAAGTTAAAATTTAAGGGAAAAAATAATAAAAAGCTTAAACAGAGATCAGTTAGCCTCCAAAGTACAAAGACAAGTGATCCTGTGCTACCTTTGAAATGAGAGCATAATGCATAACGGCCATGTTTTGCTTAATGAGAGATTTTGCTACATTAAATGTTAAATATAAATTGTAAACATAGTCATCCACCAAGAGAAATTTCTCAATATTAGAAAATAGCTTATCCTAATATCTTAAGAAAGATTAAAATGTAAAGGCCTTAATTTAAGCGTAAAAATGTAATAAAAAGAAAAAACAGTAATTGCCCTAGTTTCTAACCTTTGCTCCTTGAAAAGGCATTTTTATAACATGCCAGTTTCATTATTTCTCAATGGCAACATAAATTATAACTACAATCATCAATCTCTAAAGACTGTCTGCTCATGAAAAATTTGCATTTTTAAAATACTCTTGTTGAAACAATGATGGTCTGTTTTTTCAATAGCTTCACAAGTACAGTTGACCCTGAACAAAGGTTTGAATGGTGTACGTCCCTTTATACACAGATTTTTTTTCAGTAAGTACTATAAATTTATCTTCTCTTCCTTATGATTTTCCCAATAACATTTTCTTTTTCTAGCTTACTTTAAGAATACAGTATATAATACATATACAAAATATATATATAACATGGTCTTTCATATATATATATATATATATATATATATATAAATAACATGTTCTTAATTTAGCAACTACTTAAATCAGCTGGAGATCATTTTTAAGTCATACTAAATTTTAATGTTACTGTTAATATACATTGCTAGACTTAAAGTAGAGAAATGTATACTATCGAATTTCCAAATTTAAATATAAGAATTCCTTTTCAACATGTAGCTTTCAGATATTCAAAGCAGAATTCCAAATCAATTTGGTCAACAAAAAATTTTCCATTACCCAAAATTGTGGTACAAATTATATAATGTAGTTTGTTTTGTAAGCAAGGGGAAAACTCATTAACTTCCTTCTTTTGTAGATGTCTTTTACCACACATTTTGAGAGGCACATCTTTAATCCAAAACAATTTCTTTGAACTTGAATGGCACCAACGAAAAAACTGAACAAAACAAAGTTAAAGTTACACATTTCCCAAACAGTTTGCAGGATTGCCAAATTCATTCGTGACTTGCAAACAAAAAAAGTTTCAAGGAGTAATGTACTAAGTTCCATGATCAAATCAGTTTGACAGACAATGAGCCTTTAATTACTGAGGTGCACTGTGAATCTCTAAGAGGAAAATAAAGCATGCAGCATTTCCAAAACGTGTCTGGACATGTAACACTTTACTTATTATTAATGTGTCTAACACCTATTAATTTCTGTGGAACACAGCTTTGAAACATTGAGCTAAAAGACGATCCACCATGGTCCAAATTTATAACTTTATGGAAGAGAAATATATATTCCCAGCATAAACTGAAGGATAAAAACTTAAACAGTCAAGTAGAAGAAGTGATAAAGATATTTCCTACTCAAATTCTAGTTTCACACCATCACTGCGTTTTTTACATGTGTAGAAACCAAATTATATGTGATATAACTTCTGTTATCAAAACTGTATGGAAACATGATAAAGCCCAAACCTAATTTAATTCCCCTGTTCCCAAGTGCATATGGCCAACTTGTACATGGAATAACACTCTTCTCCTAATTCCAGGCCAACAAAGACCAAACTGGCTGAGGCTGGAGGTGAGATGAGCCAGACCGTCAGTTACGTTGTCACCGACTGAACACAGAAGTTCCCCGTTCTCACTGCTCTCGTGTCTCTGACTGTCATCCACACAAATACTCCAGGAAAAGATAAAAATGGGAAATTCACATTTTATATTTTTATTATTTCAGAATGTTTTATGAAATTTATGATTTAACATAATCTTTGTCCTCAGTTTTTTTGCTGACAAGCACTCTGCTATAATAATCTAAAAATACTAAATAGTACCAAGATAGACACAGGAAACAAATATTGTCTATATCCTTCTTTCATTCTTCCAAAATTCTGTTGGGACTCTGTACAGTCACACTGAAACAAACATAGTCACAAAATAAAAAATTTAAGAACTTAATAAAAACATCAAGATACTCAATGACATCAATCTTAAGAGTATAGAAAATAGCTGACATAGAACTAAAAATCAGCACAACAGGTCAGCTAATTTAAGTAATGAGAAAATAACCAACCAAATGTCATCTACCTTGCCTAAACCTAGATTTAACTTTTCCTTTTATATTGTTAAAATCTCATATCATAAAATATATTTTGCATATTTTCTATTGTTCTCTTGTAATATTTATTTTTCCTGTCCTTGAAAAATAAATTTTGCTATGTGAAACTGTTTTAATGTATCCAAATTAGTTCAAGAAAGTGCTTAACTTTTTCAATTATTTTCCATAACATCACTACATAAAACTAAAACCTTGTTTAAAAGAAAATAAGCGAATATATTAAACTGCAAAAAAGTCACTTAATGAAAGACATAGTATTATTAAAAAGGAGGCGGGTATGGTATTGGTTCCAAATGGGGGGATATCCTTGTCTGCATTAATTCCCACTACCACATTTGAATGAAACATAAAAGTTATTATGTTTTCAAACTGATACATTAGAAGCATCAGAAATGAGACTCTCATCAGGCATTTTGGACTTCTCTTCCACTCCCTATACTGCATTCTTTTGCCAAGATCTGTGGGTGCTGTGGTCTTAATTACTTGGTTCTTCATGTCTGCTCTTTAGTCCCTCTGCTACACTAGTCTCAGTCCTAATTAAAAAAAGAAAAAAAAATCCTCCTCCTCTCTTCCTACTTTCTTCATTCTGTTTGTAAGCCAGAAATTATCCTAATCATGGCTAATGATAAAGACTACAGCTACAATTTACTAAATGCCTGCTATGTGCCAGGTACTATGCAAGGCTCATTTCCAGTCCTCATGACAATCCTCTACGGCAGATATTACCAGCCCCATTTACAGATGTCTCCACATGAAGCTCAGAGATGTTAAGTGCTCTGCCCAGGGTCACACAAGTAATAAGCAGAAAACCAGGATGCAAATCCAACTCCACGTGACTCTGAAGTCTGCCCATTGCTCTTTCTCTCCAACTAGAGAAGTAGAACGTATCTGAGGAAAAACAGCCAAAGGCCCCTCTGTCTCTTGAGTCCATGAGGGTGCCCTGAAATCCTCTTCACTATTTTCTCTCATTATCATCTACTTTAACAGTATCATTTTCTTTTTATTGTATAATTTAATACTTATTGTTAAACAGGCTTTAGTACCCTAGCACAAATTCTTGACAACGTGAATTATTTCTATGAGAAGTGAGTCATCAGTTACAATACATCAATTTACAAGCAAACTTTTAAAACACAACCCACATGTAAGCCAAAACATCTTTTCAGAGTTCTATTTGAGGAGGGATGCATGTTGGTCTTTCCTTATGATTTAAATCTCCTCGTGACTAAAAAACATTGCCTTCTAGATGTCTCAAGTTTTTGTCTCTACTAGTACAAAAGTAGGCATACCATGGCATGCAAGGCGAATCCAGTCTGCTGCTGTTGTTGAAAACAAAGTTTTATTGGAACACAGTCATGCCCATGCACTTACATACTGTCTATGGCTGCTCTGTCACCAAAATATAGAGCCAAGTAATTGTGACAGAAATCATCTGCCCTGCAACACAAAGTATTTACTTAATCTGGCCCGTTACAGAAAGAAAATTACATTGATAAATATAAACCAAATATTTTCATTTTGTCCATTATCATATCTATTTGGCTACAGGAAATAACATTTTGATTTCAAACAGTACTAAGATGACAAAAACAACCCAACAGAATAAAAATAAGAAATCAAAGTGAGAAATAAGAGTAAAATGAAGTCTGGAGAGTAATTTTAGTATATATACAAGAAGGTCATGCACAATTGTTCAATTTGGACACAAATGTTGCTTTAACCTAACTAGCAGCTCAAGTGAAGAAGGAGACAGAACCAGTTCCACCTGTTTAATATGTCCAAAAAATTAAACCCTAGCATTTGCTCATGGAAAAAAAAAAAAAAGAAAACAACTTTTAGTTCTTATAAATGAGACAGTGTGGTACAAAGGAAAAAATACCCTCCCCAATACGGTGACTTACAGTCACCCCGAAAGCAAGTTTCATACTGCTCTACTATGTGAAGTGTTTGTTAAATACCTAATGTTCGTTAAATAAAATAAAGCACCTACAACTCCAACCAAAGCCAAAGAAATATAGGCTAACGTGGCCTTTCCTTGTCCCTTTGGATCTTGGCATAAAATTTAGGGTTACGCAGCAATACGACAACATACAAGGAAATTCATTATCCTCTACAAGGGCTTACATGCTGAAACCAGGGGCTTCTTCCCAAGGGCACAGAGCAGATTCTATCAAAGGCGACTGGGTCTCTTTTACACTAGGGAATGTACAAAACCAACGTATGAAAGCTTATATTTAGGACTCTTTATTCAGAGATAATGCACTAATATCATCAAGGTTAATTGGTCAGGCAGGCACACATGGAAATACAGACACTGTAGGTGTACTCACAATTACTATTAGAATGATATTCTACCCAAACTAAAATTAAAAGGTTTTACTGTGCTAAAATCATCTTACTTTAAAAATGAATTTAGTTGGTAGACCATAACAGACCTGATCATCTACTTATACGAGTCTAGGGAATCTCAAAGTGAGCTTCGCCTGATGACTGTATGAAGAGAAAGGGCACAATGTGAGCCACTCTAATCCTACTGTACAGTAAATGAGTCAGTTAACTTGGGTTTTTTTTCCTTATTATTCCCTTCCTATCCATGGAACATATAGGGGCCAAGACATATCTTTCAATGTTGCTATGATAGTGCCTTTTAATACACCATATCAGGGGAAAAAAGTCTAAATATTACCTTCTGTAGAAGCTGCATCAATCATTACTCTTTGCATGAGTACTGGTTCCAATCCAAAGTCGAAAACTATGGTTTGGCGAAAAGTTCCAAATATTTCTGTGTTAAATGCTATCCCGACTTTATACACGTAATGATCTAATCCATTTTGGGCCATCTTTCCTCCTATCCATTCTTGACAGTTTTCTGGGACTTCTTGTGATACCTGGGTAGTACTATCTCCGGCAGATATTGCAATGATACTAAAATGAGGACGATGAGCATCATAAAGCAATGCTACACGATACAGCATTCTTGCAGGCTACAAGGAAGTTAAAATAATTCATTGAGTACAAGGGGGTGAAAAATCCAGTTGTAATTGGGCTCTTTAATAAAAATATTTCTATAAGGGACTTTTACTTTCCCATGCTTCTAAGATACTATGTTAAAAATACAAATTGTGCTCATAAGCCATTTAAGAAAAAAAAAACTGTTGTTAAAATGATATACTTATGATGTCAAGTTTACATTAATAAAGCTGAAATTTTTAGAAGTGATATATTTATGCTATGTCACTAGCTCCCCTGCTCCTTCTGTGATATGTTCACCTTTCGCTCTGGCAAAGGCTATCATCACCTTATACGACCATCAACCTCCAACTTTCCATACATACCCTTGGCCTAAAAAAGTTTTATCTAGCCTCAAGTAGGGAGTCTTCACAGACAGGCAGTTACCCCGACAGTACTGGATTGGGTTCAAGGCTGAAGCTAAAGTGCCCAGATTTTTCATCCCAAAATGCAGATGGTACAGTGGAAGGAACACCACCAAAAAAGTACATAAAACTTTTCCACTGTGCATATTCACAGCAATTTTTACTTTGCTTCACTCTTAAACTTTGAATGTCATAACTCAAGATGGAAAGTACTACCAAATGTCTCATATTAAAACCCCATTATTACAGAATTTATGATTTCATCAAATCAAATATAAAAGCAAGGTGTCACTGTTTAAAAATCTTAGCACCGCCAGATTAAACAACTAAATGTTTAAATAGTTAATTATAAGCCATGAACCCCATCCTGCGTTTCAAATTTGGAAGACAACAGGCCAAAGACCTCTTTACCAAATAAATAAGCAAGCATCTGAACACCTACAAAAATTTTATCTCAAAACCTTAAAAAAAAAAACCCTGTACCTTTGATGATCAAAATACAGAAATACACTTTAGCACAATATAGAAAACCTACATTAAAATATACTTAGATTAAAACATTCTCAATGCTCTTTTAACACAGAGATTTAAAGGTCAAAAAAAGCTTTAAGAAAACTGGAAAAAACTGACATTCTTTAAGTAGCACAAAATTCATACCTTACAGGTGAGAGCAAAGGTCCACGTCTGGTGAGACTTTTTGGTGTTGACAGTAACCGTCAGGTCAGGGTTATGCTCTACCTTTACTCCTTCTATACACTCGCTAAGCTGAAAGCAGAGCGCAACCAAGGTCACATTTTTATTCCCAAGAGCACACACAAAACTTCTGGCATAGTAAATAAATGTCAACAGTAAGATGTGATGGAACTGTTTACAAAGCAATGTATCTTACACATTAATTTTCAGTTATTTGTACAAGAACAAAATATAATAAAGATAAGAGACATTAAGAAACTAAACAATAAAAAATGGCAGTAAAACCTCCCTGAATGAAAATAAATTAATTTAATACCTGCACATCTCCAAAGAAATGGCGTAATTCTATTCTTTATTTAGCAAATGGCTCTACTTTGGCTACTAAAAACACTTTATATCAAGAATAAAGTTCTTTATATGCAGGAAACAATTAAATAAACCAAAATATAGCACAAAATAAAGTCAAGACTCAAACAAGGTCATTATTGAAAACAAACAAACAAAAAATGCAGTTTATTTTCCTCACCACTTTCTCAGGAGATAAGGAATTCATCCACTTTTCTATCAAGGTTTCCATGTAACTGCCTGAGAACTGTTTATTCTCATTTTGCTGTTTCAATTTTATCAACCGTGAAGCATATCTTTTCTGCCATTCTGCTAGTTCTTCCTGGGAATGTGCTGAAGTACACTGCGCACCATACCTACAGATTCCTTGCTCTAAAAATCTAAGTAGAATAGGAAAGACTGTTTTATCATATACTTTGTTGGACCATTTAAAAGATATACTTTCAGCATTTGCCCTCCAACTCTTCAATAACAAAACTCAATCTCCTGAAAGGCCATACTTATCACACTGTCTTGCACAGAGGAGGAAGAAGAGGTTTAAAGAACATTTACAATATTTCATCAAAACAGCAACTCCCCAGATTCACTGACCTTTTTCAGAATAAGGGGGTGCTAAAGCAGAGCATAATCATAACCACCCCCACACTCAAAAACCACCACTGAAGTGGTAGTTTCCTCCGTGGCAAAACAACTCTCTCAGATGATTCCTCTCAGAGCAGAATTATTTACAGCAACACTGACATCAAGTGGATCAGTTCATCAAACACAGGTATACCCTACTTCCCAAAACGGTACGACCTAAAGAACATTTTCCACAAAGAAGTTCATTCTGAAGAAATTTAATACATTATTAAATTATCAATTTTAAGGCTTCTACTTTTCACCTTTACTCTTTTCAATATTACTGTTACCTATAGTTCATTGAAAATATTAGACTATCTTAATTTGCTTTAAGTTTTAAGTACATCAAGAATAAAAGTTTTATATTAGAATCACAACTCAATAGATTTAATTCTTCAATAGGTAAATTCAAAAGTGTTCATTTTAAAGGTGACAGAGTTACTGGTCTCTCAGTGTTTGTGACTCAGAAAATTCAATGACAATTCAGTAGTCAAAACAGATAAAAATGCAAGACTTTGATCATTACTTTTTTTTTTAAGTTTTAAATACCCTGCAAAATTATGGGTCCAGCCAACTTTTAAACAATTGAAGCATAAAATAATAAAGCATCTTATGATTTAAAAATGAAAATTAAACTATAACTAGCAAAATGGAGATAAGAGTGATATTACACCATATATAATTTTTCAACTGGTAAAATACGGACAGGAAGAAATACAAAATGAACCACAGCACAATTTATGGTAACAGATGGCTCACCCTATTTGAGAATGTGAGTGTAAATAAAGTTCTTCTTGGTGATATACAAAGCACTTGAGCTTAAATTACACTATTTATTAAGTTCTCTTATGTTTCATAAAACATGTTTAAAATCATTTGTGTTTCTCTTAAGTATGTCTTATGACCCAAATATTTATTTGTCTTTCTGTTTTGTTTTAGATTATTCTCCTAAAAATTAAAGGTTGGATATTCTCATTTGGACTACACATTTTCGTATATTTCCTTTGCATAACCAGATTATGGTCTACCTCTCCTACAACAGGATGCTTCCAGGATTTTCAGAATTCACTACTTAGTTTATTTCTACTATAAAATCAAATGTGATGTTCTTAGCTATTCAATCATGAAAACTACATATCAAATTTCCCTTATTATCAAAAGCAACCTAGAATAATGAAATTTTATATCTAGAATCCCACTAGTTGCTAGCTCTTATAAAAAGAACTGAAGAGTTCACCTTTCTGAATGTGACTAATTATTTCCACCTTAATACATAATTATTAAGTTCTGAAAGGTTAGCCCTTCAAATATAAATTACTCAATAAGAATTACATGAATAAAAGATTTTTAGAAAAGTTATTAAAATAATTTAACATTTCTTCATCAGTTTTCTTCTACTTCAGTTTATATAATTTCAATTACCATAAATGAGGTAAATTTCACATAAGCAGGAGACTAGCAATAAAATTCGTCACATTAATCCAACTGGTATTATAAGAGACTTCCAAACAAAGTCTTAACAATCCCCATTTATATCCCTGTTTTTGTAATTAAAAGAAGGCTCATCAATATGGCTTTGACTTTTATTATTTAATGATAATGACCATTTTTTTGTGGCTTCTGTTTCAAATTGAAAATAAACCATTTTACTCAATCATTATACTTCTTCCTTCACATATTCTCTTCTTTAAAAAAGTGAAGGAAAATTAACTATCCTTTGAATAAAGACATGTCATGGGTTTAAAAAAAATTTCACATTACCTTTTACACAAAGTATATTCCTCGCTGCTTGTGATTCCCCTAGGTGGTGGGCGGAAATGCCAACCATTACAAGATCCTAGAGAGTAATCAGGATATAGTCTTATCATTTGAGGCTTGCTAATAATTCTGATATTTTAATGTGTAAGAAATTCTATAAACCCTCCACACACATCATCCCAGATGATGTAAAAAGAATATGATATATGTGCCCCTACCAAAAAAAGTAACTGACCAATCAAGTGAGTTAAATTAACCATATGAAACTTAAAAGTCACTGAAGAAGCAGTTACCAAGCAGCTAAATCAAATCTATGACCCTGACTCTGTCCTAGCAACCAGTGGGCATATTTCCAGTGCAGTCTCTTTTCTAGCAACTAAAGGGAGGGATGGGGGAGTCGGGGGAACATTGGCATGCTTGTCATTTCTTAAGTATGAGACGTGTCTCTATTGGCAATACCTCAGGAATGAGAAAATTATGTATCTTGGAAGGAAATTTTGTAGAACACATTCCAATACTGCATATTGAGTGAGAAGCAGCCCCACATTGCTACCCCTGTTCCTTAGGATTTGTCTGACACATACATGTCATTGTTTAAAGTAATCCTTTTTTACAATTGAAATAAAATTTAAAAAGTTAAATTCTGAGGTAGGAGCTAAAAAAAATAACATCTGTTTACTTTTGAATGCAAAGAGTTTTGATTCATTTAGATAAAAGATTCCAAATAAGCCCAGGAAAATGAGGCTTAAGAGAGAAAAGACTAGCTCGAGTTACACAGGCTGAACAGTGGCAAGTTTTCAAGGACCTCAGAGCCATTTTCTGTTCCCTAACAAGTCATTGTGCCTCCCTGCCCCCACCAAAAAATAAAAATATTCAGCCGGGTTGAATTTAAAGCAGTATTTCATCCCTTAGTAGCTATGTGACTGGGAAAATCACTGACCCTTAATAAATACAGTTTTACCACCTCTCGAAAGGATGGAGAAGGGCTCTAAGAAGCCCGTACGCGTGTCTGTGAGAGCCACTAGGCAGTACACAGCACCCAGGACGCGCTCAGTCAGCACTGGCCTCTCTTTCCTATCATCCTCTAGCAGGAGACGATTGCAAAGGAGGCAGAACAACTCTGCGAACAGATCAGAACTTCCAAAAAGTAGGAACTGCACTATGCTGGGACAAAGCCCCAGAAGAGAAAAGCCCCCGCCCCCCCCCCCCAAGGATTGCTAAGAATGAATTTTAAATTTAGAACTACATGGGGGCAAGAGAGTGGAATAGATGTCCTCTGCAGTTAACTCCTGCCGCCGTTACTCCATTGTTCTAAAAAGGGGGCCAGTGGGAAAAAACTGCTTTCATCCGCATCTATTTTTCAAAGTTAAATTTTTGTACTTTTATATTCTCTTCTCCACCTCCACTTACATCTACTATAATTCAGTAAATTTCCTCCCAGTAATCAGTAAAAAAGCAATGCCCAGAATCACAGCTACCAGAAGTTACAGAGTTTGGTACTTACCATCTTCTAAGTCTTCTATGTGATATCCAGAGAGGATGTTACTAGTTGCTGTCTGCAATTTTTCAAATGAAAGATATTTTTATAATAAGAAATATCCAGTTGCACGTTGAATTAAACTTGGACATTTTCAGTGTTTTTTAAAACCTGAGTTTGAATACTTAGAAAATTTTAACATTAACATTTCACATATTTTTTGTTCTTTGGTCCATGTTTAACTGTATTTAAACACAGAAAAGAAGTACTTGTATGGCCCTCATGAAGGAAACTGATAGAGATTTCCTACAGCAAAATTACCTGCTCGCAAAAGAAGAGACGTCTAAGTGCCCGGCCTGAAACCCCACGAAGCAGCGCCTTCCATGCACACACTCGTTCCACCCTCCTCTTGCTGACACCCAGAGAATGACCAGCTAGCGAGGCGCCTGTTCCCCTGTATCAAGGGAAGTGCCCCCACCTCGGGGCCTGGGAGCACAGCCCGCCAAGTCCCCCTCACTCTGGGATGAGCCCCTCTCCCATCCGGTGAGACCAGGGCGGGGACCCACTCACTTTGACTTCCTGGTATTCTTGACTCCCTTGGTGCAGATAAAACCCCAATCTGCCCCTTGGGCCCTAACTCTACTCTAAGCTCCACACCCACAATTCCAACTGAGTGCCAGCCATAGCACTTTCTACGAACTATTCTACAGCACCTTACATGCCAGATCACTGTCAGCCACGTACAGACCCACTGTCCGTAGCCTGGAACTGCCCCTCTACATAATACCCCTCACGGAGGATCTGGCACATACTGGGTACTCAGTAAATGAAGGATGTACGGCTGGATGCACTTCGAATATAATACGTCCAAAACAAAATTCATCAACTTTACTGCAAATATCCTCTTTCACTGCTCCTTATCTCAAAGTTAGTAGATCCATCTTCCCCAAAGAGAGCAAGACTGAAATTATAAAAGCCATCTTGAACTCTTTCTCTTCTGCCCTGCTCTGAGTAGTCCCCAAATTCTGCCCAACCAGGTGCAGAATGTCTCTTATGTCTACTCCCGCTACCACTGTCCTAGGTAAGGCCCTTGGTACTACTTGTCTCATCTATCCTTGTACCAACTGACTGCCACCCTGTACCAACCTCTGACAGTCTTCACTTAGCCAACCCCATCCTTTAACCTCAGTTCCCACACTCCTGCCTCCCTGGTTTCCCCACAAAGTGCCAACCTCTCCTCTCCCTGCCTATACTTCCATTACAGCACTTACTAACTAACCCAGGCCGCCCTGTGGGCATACTAGTTATGTGCACCTTGGACTGGCCCACTGGATTGTTTTTTATGAATATCTCAGCTTTTCAAAACCTACAGAACCTTGACCAGCACAGACGCACAGTAAATGCTGAGCTGAATGAAAAGGAGGAAATGGTATCCCAAGGTGAAATTTGGAACATCCTGTACCATATAAAGAATATCATAAATTCTAATTGGGTGTAACTAACACAATAATATCACTATAATTCATATACTGTTGATTAAATTGGACTTTTTAGGTTGGGCTGGAACTAAATCACTATAATAACTCTACTGGAAAATGCCTTCTTATTCTCCAACTACTTCCTAATAAGTTTTTAAAGACATCCCATTCTTTTTGTAAAATGAGGACTGTATATGTAAGCTAACAAATCAATTTTAATTGTTTGCATTACAAGGATTCTATGCTTACAAAAAAAGATACATTATAAGGTCTCTTTAAATTGTACAAGCAAGTTCCACATGCCATAGTCCCACACTAGCCCTTAAAATTAGTCTATCTAGGCCTGGCTGGTGTAGCTCAGTGGATTGAGCACGGGCTGGGAACCAAGCGGTCCCAGTTCGATTCCCAGTCAGGGCACATGCCTGGGTTGCAGGCCGGGTCCCCAGTGAGGGCCATGTGAGAGGTGACCACACATTGCTGTTTCTCTCCCTCTCTTTCTCCCTCCCCTCTCTGTAAAAAATAAATAAATAAAGTCTTTAAAAAAAAAAAAAACCCTTCCCCATTAAAAAAAAAAAAAAAATTAGTCTATCTACACAGAATATAACATAAAAGCTAAAACTTGACTTCAAGTATGAATTTAAAGTATCCCCTCTAAAAAATTTATCAAAATGAACCTAACAAATATACAAAAAGATGGGA
This sequence comes from Micronycteris hirsuta, assembly GCA_004026765.1. Taxonomy (NCBI): domain Eukaryota; kingdom Metazoa; phylum Chordata; class Mammalia; order Chiroptera; family Phyllostomidae; genus Micronycteris; species Micronycteris hirsuta. The sequence goes on along the minus strand of PVJI01002271.1, from coordinate 118,726 downwards.
GTAAAATGGCCATAAAATGAAGGTTAAAGTACTTAAAAGTGTTAGAAGGGAAAACACATCGTGCGTTGCCAGCATCAGCACCTGCGGCAATCCCCCCTGCGCAGTCAGCCTTGCTCTTAGCTGATGCCCAATGTTTTTCCAAAGTTTAATACACAACACTTACTAGAGAGACTGAGTTAAACTGTTTCCAGAGAGATCCACTGAAATAGTCTTACCTCTGTTTCTGTGAGAAGTGTTTTTAGTCTTGTTAAATCTTTTGTTACCATCCCATTCTGAAAGGGTAAATGAAAAAGGAAAAAACTGATTAGTATATTAGTCCTTTACTGTGGAGACTTAATTCCTCAGCTGTTTCTAAGATTTATCTGTAAAGAAAACAATGCTACCCTCATCACCCATCCCTGATACACTAATGGTGATAATAAAGCTAACCATCCATAAGGAAAGTTAAAAAGGTTAATTTAACAGGACAAAATATACAGTATGCCATTAAACACTGTATTCATCCTCCACAAGATGATGAAACAAACAAACAAAAAAAAATATTGTTAAACCAATTACACAATTCACTACCCAATAATTCCTTAGAAAATAACTAAATTATCTTCTAGGATGGGTCATTGCATTACATTAGGCAGTATACAAGTATTTTCCTAATTCCTTTTTTTTTAACCAAACATATTTATTTGCATTGAAAACACAACTTTGCACCAGATTTTCACAATTTACATCAATTCAAAAGAATAAGGGAATAAAACAAAGTAGAGAATTCATGCTGTATAGCAAAGTATACATATACTTTCTTGCTCTCACTACTTTTCATTATGATTCCTAAACCAGAGAATTTTGTAAGTTTCCAACTGTTGAGAAGACTTATACTATCTCTTGTCTTCCGATTTCTATATATTGCCAACTCTAAAGTTCCAAAGAGTAGTCTTTCAATGATCTCAAACAAAAAGCTCTAGAAAATTAAATGCTACATAAAAGAATTAATCCCAAAGTCTGAACAGAACTCAACAGCTCCATCAGAGTGGTCATGAATATCAACTTACGCACATTCCATCTTCAGAAACAAAAGAAATTTATTACTTAGTTTTTTGTTTGCTTGTTTGTTTTTAAAGATTTTATTTATTTATTTTCAGAGAGAGGAGAAGGGAGGGGAGAAAGAACAATGTATGGTTGCCTCTCACATGGCCCTCATTGGGGACCTGGCCTGCAACCCAGGCATGTGCCCCGACTGGGAATCGAACCGGGACCCTCTGGTTCCCAGCCCACGCTCAATCCACTGAGCTACACCAGCCAGGCCTATTACTTAGTTTTGATCAATGTAAACATTTTAGGGGGAAAAAGGCTGAATTTAAGAACCCTATAAAATCATATATCCACAGAAGAATTTTAAAACATAGGCCTGGAGGGGAAGCAAAGGAAAGTAAATGGGGGACATCTATAATCATGACAATTAAATGCATAAATAGATAGATAAATAAAAATATTTAAAACATAAAGAACCCAAAATATTACCAGGTTCTGTTAAATTATATCTTTAAAGAAAATTAGCCCTGGCTGGTGTAGCTCAGTGGATTGGACCTGTGAACCAAAGGGTTGTCAGTTCGATTCCCAGTCAGGACACATGCCTGGGTTGGAGGCCAGGTCCCCAGTACGGGGCATGTGAGAGGCAACCATTTATTGAAGTTTCTGTCCCTCTTTCTCCCTCCCTTCCCCTCTCTCTATAAATAAATAAGTAAATAAATAGAGAGAAAATTATTTAGGGGTGGGTGGAGGAGGGAGAGAGTATAAGAGGGATCAATGGTAATGGAAAAAATACAATAAAAATAAACTATTTTTAAAAAAAGAAAATTATTTAGCTATCCTATACTTTCAAAGTTTTTAAAAGTACCTGCAGTTCTTTTTTTTTTTTTAATCCTTACCCCAAGAATATGTTTTTTTATTACTTTTAGAGAGAGAGGAAAGGCAGAGAGAGAAAGAAACATCAATCGGTTACCTCCTGTACGCACTCTGACTGGGAATCGAACACGCAACCTAGGTATGTGCCCTGACCAGAAATTGAACCCACAACCTTTTGATGCATGGGATGACACTCCAACCAACTGACCTACCCAGCCAGAGCACCTCTGAAATTCTTTTATGTATATATAATCACAAACTCCAAGAATCCACCAATTAAACATCACTTTGTTTAAGAGAATAGAGTATATCGAGGTACTGATGAACTTTCATTTCTGTAAGGAGAAAATAAGAGGGAAAATGCACACTAATTGTTTTTTCCCCACAATATTCCTAGGGAGTCAAATAAATGAATCTGTTTTCAGATATTCAAAATTAGAATTCATCACCCTATGACTTCAGTCATATGTGGAATATAAAACTGAAAGCAACACCCCTGGCTGGTGTGGCTCAGTGGACTGAGCGCTGGCCTACAAATCAAAAGGTTGCTGGTTCGATTCCCAGTCAGAACATATGCTTGGGTTGCAGGCCAGGTCCCCAGTTGGGGGATGTGAGAGGCAATGAATCAATGTATCTCTCACGTATTGATGTTTCTCCCCTCTTTCTCTCTCCTTTCCCCTCTCTCTAAAAGTAAATAAATAAAATCTTAAAAAAAAAACAAACCAAAAGCAACAAATGAACAAAAAGACAACCAAACAAAAACTCATGGACACAAACAGTATGAAGGTTACCAGAGGGAAAGGGCTGGACGGGGTAGTAAAGGATGAAAGGGGTCAAATACATGGTAACAGAAGGAGATTTAACTTTGTTTAGTAAACACACAATGCAATATACTGATGATGTATCATAGAATTACACACTTGAAACCTATATAATTTTACTATTATCATCCCAATAAATTTAATTTTTTAAAAAAAGCACTGAAAAGAAATTAGAGCTCATCAACGTACCAGGGACTCTCCTGTCAGTGACTTGGCAAGAATGTTGGAGACAAGCTGGAGCTTTCCTTTCAGCTGCATGCAGCAAAGCACTGCCTGAAAGGCACCGCCTCCCTGGGCCAGGCCCTCTCCCAGCACTGTCGGAGAAGAACAGCCATCGTTAATCATGTGACATTCAGTACACATTTCTCTTGATCTTAATATTGGCACACTATCACAAGCATGACTTCCTACACGTACGCTAAAAGAAAAAAATCAAGTACTAGAGGAAAGCAGTGGTGTTTCAGTGGTGTTTCAGCTTTGTCCAAGACATGCATAAAGACAAGAAAGAAAGAAAAAAAAAAAAATGGGACAATACGCATATCTAACCCACTACAGCCCAGAGCCAATAGGATCCCACCAAAATCACGTGAAGAAGAATTAATCTGAAAGCTCTCAAATCTATGATTTCTCTACATACAAAGACTGCTTTTAAACTGCAGATATATATTCAATGAAGAAAGTTCTCACATTTTTGACAGTGACACAAGGGACCCGGTGTCATTAGAATGCCTAAGAAACTGCAAATCTCAACATTTAATATTCCTCAGCAATAAAGAATTAGCCTTATCAAAACCAGAAAAATTAACTAAGAACCCAAGTGCCAAATAGCCATTGAAAATACTACCCAGTCCTGGCCAGTGTGGCTCAGTTGGTTGGGCATCATCCCAAGAACAAAGGGTCGCAGGTTCAATTCTGAGTCAGGGCACATGCTTGGGTTGTGGCCTGATCCCACATTAGAGCATACAAGAGGCAACACACTGATGTTTGACTGATCTTGCACATCGATGTTTGTTTGCTTTCTCTCACACATCAATGTTTCTCTCCCTTTCTCCTTCCCTTCCCCTCCTTCTAAAAAAAGAATGAAATATTTTTTTAAAAAGGAAAGAAAATATTACCCAATTGTTTCCAAGTGTTGACAGATTTAATTTTTACAATCACAAGGAGCACATATTTCTAACAATACAGAATATACTCATTTATATGCCATGTCATATGAGATCATTTCTCGTAGCAACTGCCAATGATTCAACTATCTTAGTTTCTTTCCAATAATTGGAATATTAAGGCACTATAGTTGTCAAGAGCTAATGAATGTTTCAGGGAAACAAAAAAATCTAAGAATATTTCAACCTCAGGTGATTATGTCATTTTTAAAAAGTATTACAATCATATCATATTTTACAAAAAACTTTCATAGGTCTTTGGTTTTATACAAGGAATTTGCAGAACCTTATTTTGCAAAAGTTCTCCCATTATATTGATGTTTGACTGTGTCAGTACTTGTCAAAATTATATTTCCCTCTTCTCTCTCTTTTTTAGATAAAAGCAGTATTAACATAATTTCTTCCAACTGTTGCCTTTAAATATTGAATACAATTCAATTTATGTCTTAGAGAATCCCACATAAAGAACTACAGCAAAGAAATAGTCAACAGTTAACAGATAAAAACCTCTCCTGTTATTGCATCATATAACAAAATAAAATTGCAATGTTGCCAATCTTGTCTCTTATTATCTTTAATTTCTTGAACAAGCTAGAAGAAAACAAAGTATGGCATAGTGTATTATTAAACTTGCCTCAGCTATAATAATTGAACTTGCCAAAAGAGATATTAAAAATATAATCTAATCCTGAACAATTACAAACAAGCTACAATTCCCTACGAAGAAATTCTCTTCCTACCATCAATGAAGTTCTACTGTGAGCACATACCTGTCCCCAAACTGAACTGCTCCTTCGTGTCCGCTGGGAATTACAAAGGAGGAAATCTGAACAGCTTAGCTGTGCTGCTGCATTCATGTCTCTACCCCTTATCATTCTTAAGTTTTTATAATATTTCCTAACAGTTGAAATATGTGTATTGGGAATAGTTTGGACCAGAAACTGAGTAATATTCGTTCAGCTGTTCGAACAACAGCCTGTTAGTGGTTGATAGTCTCTGGCGACCAAAAGATTAATAACTGAATTGTAATTGCCCTTGCTTGTAAAGAACTACCCGCAATAAGAAAAGTAATTTAAATCAACCTTGAAGCAGTAAATGTTGAGTATTATTCTATATTTTCTCAGAAACATGACCATATTAGGTTATTTCTCTTATCAGGTCCTTATTTATTTCTATAATCCTTTATTGAAGAGCTTAGCCCAATCAAGGTATTTTTCCCAAAATGTTCAATAGAAAAATTTTAATGACCATAAAAACTAAATCTGCCCTGGCTGGCGTAGCTCAGTGGATTGAGCACAGGTTGCGAACCAAAGGGTCACAGGTTCAATTCCCAGTCAGGGCACATGCCTGGGTTGTGGGCCAGGTCCCCAGTGGGGGCCACATGAGAGGCAAGCACACATTGATGTTTCTCTCCCTCTCTTTCGCCTTCCCTTCCCCTCTCTAAAAATAAATAAATAAAAATAAATAAATAAATAAATAAATAAACTAAATCCTTTAGTTACCAATAAAGTGAAATCACCACTTGGATATAATTATACTCTCTGAACCAACACTTCAGAAACAGAATTGAGCCTGGCTGGTGTAGCTCAGTGGATTGAGCGCGGGCTGAACCAAGGGGTCCCGGTTCGATTCCCAGTTGGGGCACATGCCTGGGTTGCAGGCCAGGTCCCCAGTGGGGGCCATGTGAGAGGCAACCATACATTGCTCTTTCTCCCTCCCTTCTCCTCTCTCTAAAAATAAATAAATAAAATCTTAAAAAAAAAAACAGAATTGAAAATGAAAATAGATTACTTTTTTAATATATACATTTATAACTTATAAATAAATTCTTTTACTAAATATCAGCCACTTAATTTTTGGCAATAAACTTATTTTCCAAAAATGTATTTCGGGGTTGGAAGAGTAGTATATAAGCAGACTCTAAACAGTGTAAGGCCTAAGTCTACATATTAACCAAAGATTAAAATATTCATTTCTTGTAAGTATGAAGAAGTAAAACATAAACCAGAGTAAGAACACTGTGGCAAATCTCCCACCCACATCCATTTGGCAAAATCAGGGTTTTTCCCCAACATTCTTCCCCTTTGCCTCCAAACTTTTCCCTTGCCCTCGCTTTTCTTCCAGTTGCAATAAACAAACACTTTTGGACATGTAGGCTGCAGCTGTTGTGGCATATTATGCCCTTCCTACCAAGGTCTTTTATAGATAAAATGTTTCCTTTATGAAATGCTTCTGGAAAACAAAAAGGCTAACATTGTTCATTGTTATCTAAACCTAGACCCTTCCGAATATTTCAGCTTCAAATACTCTAATATGCTGCTGCTTCTTTGTTTTAATCCCTGCTACCTTGCTCCTTTCAATATTTGGTCCGTAATCGGGTCACAAAAATCTTCATGATCTCCCTGGGTTTGCAATGAGTTTTAAAGTTAAGCTTTTACTGCATATTTTTGGAAGTACTCTTCCCTTCAATTACATAATATATAAGTTCATTGTAAAGAGGTTTGTACTCAAAGGAAGCTTCTCAATTACTTTCATACTTCAGAAACACAGGTCATTTCTCCTGGTCTCTTTTCAGTGTTCCAGTTTAAATTTTAGAACTAATTCAATGTCCCTCAACGTCCTCCTTACTATACAAATATAAAATAATTATACACAGTAAAAAGCTGACAACACAGCTAAGCATAAAAACAAACCTGAAACCCAGTTCCCAGAACATCATAAAAGGTTTTTATTTTATCATCTACATGTTTGAATAAACTTTTTACTTGAAGTATTGTTAAAATGATATTTGCAAAAGTAGACTGTTGTACAGTGTGTGCAGGAGAGAGAACCTGCTGTTTGCAGAGCAACTTCCTCTTTATAAAGAATCCTAATTTCCGAGACGCATTTCCTATGTAATTACAGCAAAGTTAACCTCCGTTAACTGTTCAATAATTGGATTAAGCAGTTAATTTTGTTTTCCTATTTAAAACAAAATCAATTTAACTGTATTTTTTTATCTTAAAATTCGTCCACTATCATCATTTCCATGTCAGAGAGTCAACATCTTGCCATCTCTGTTGTAAGCACTCAAAGGAAATCCTGATTGTGGAAAAACCGAGATTGTTTTCAAATCTTCTGCTAAGGCACTCCTGTACTTCATTATTTCCATGGTTAATTTGATTCCTGAGAAAAACTCTGACATTTTGTTACTCTTGTGACTATTTTTTTTGCCTTAGACTGAGCTACACCCTGGCTGGTGTGGCTCAGTGGATAGAGCACTGGCCTGTAGACCAAAAGGTTGCTGGTTCGATTCCCACGCAGGAAACATGCCTGGGTTGCAGGTCAGGTCCCCAGTAGGGGGCATACAAGAGGCAATCATGTATGTCACACACTGATGTTTCTCTCCCTCCTCTCCCCTCTCTCTAAAAAAGTAAATAAATAAAATCTTTAAAAAATAGACTGAACTGTGACTTCAGGTGTTCACAATAATCTTAATTTCAGATCTCCTTTGGTACCCTATTTACTGAGATTTTATGAAGCAAGGTACCATTCACTTTAAATCCTCTCCTTTTGTATAAATATAATTTCAGTTAATGAAAAATTGATAGTAACAAATGTTTATTCCATGAATTAACAACATAAAACACATTTTAAAATGACATTTGTGACTATAGCTAACACCTTGAATAAATCAGAAAATATCTAAAAGAGATCATCATACAGCCATGATGAGACTCTTGCAATTGAGTTCACATAAGTTCAAAGACTACTGCTTACTTAAATGTCTATTGACAAAAAAAAAAAAAAACGGTTTAGAGAATTACAGTCCTCAACTTAAATGTTAAATAAACACTCACTCCAGCCCTGGCTGGTGTAACTCAGTGGATTGAGCACAGGCCTGCAAACCAAGGGGTCGCCGGTTCGATTCTCAGTCAGGGCACATGCCTGGGTTGCAGGCCAGGTACCCATTAGGGGGCACACGAGATGCAACCACACATTGATATTTCTCTCCCTCTCTTTCTCCCTCCCTTCCCTTCTAAAATAAATAAAGTATTTTTTTAAATAAAATAATGCATTTCAGGGAGCCTGATGCAGAGATAATTCTGAATAAACAGTGTTAACCATTCTTAATTCATTTAAAAAAAATTACCACTAATGTCAAAACTCTTCCGAGAAGAAAGGTGGGTAAAGCCCTGGCTGGTGTAGCTCAGTGGATGACTGAGTGCGGGCTGCGAACCAGAGGGTCTCCGGTTCGATTCCCAGTCAGGGCACATGCCTGGGTTGCAGGCCAGGTCCCCAGTGGGGGCCATGTGGGAGGCAACCATACACTGATGTTTCTCTCCCTTTCTTTCTCTCTCCCTTCCCTTCTGTCTAAGAATAAATAAATAAAATCTTGAAAAAAAAAAAGAAGAAAGGTGGGTAAAGATGCCACATTTTCCCCCAAGGAGAATGTAGACAGTTCAATCAATCACATATCAGTCACCTTTTTTAAAATATACTCAGCATCTATTCAACAGGGCAAATATCACTACAATAAATATCAACAGATGTCCTACACTCCTTATTTGTAATGGTGATTTCTTATATTAATAAGTCTCAGAGTTTAATAATCTTGCAGTCTTATGAAAAATATTCACTGATTTTTGTGATTGAGTTTGTCCTACATACTGCATGTAGTTCAACATTCTTTTAGTTGCTAAGATTTTTTTTTTATTTCACTTTCTGCATTTACTTCATTCCACTTTGTTAGGGTAAAAAGTCTAAGTTTCCACCCTGGCTGGTATAGCTCAGTGGATTGAGTGCGGGCTAGGAACCAAAGGGTCCCGGTTCGATTCCCAGTCAGGGCATATGCCTGGGTTGCAGGCCAGGTCCCCAGTGAGGGCCATGTGAGAGGCAACCAGACATTGCTGGTTCTCCCTCTTTTTCTCCCTCCCTTCTCCTCTCTCTAAAAATAAGTAAATAAAATCTTAAAAAAAAAAAAAAGTCTAAGTTTCCTATGTAAGGAATATGTGAAAGCCGAAGAAGAATCACTGTTTCATGAAAAGTTTCCTGTTATGCCCAATACTACGCATGTTCAGATAATGAAAACAGATGTGACCACCTCACTTTCCACTGGTCACCAGTTTGGCAGCCTTCACTATCCAGAACACAACAAACAGAACTGAATTCCATGAGATTAAAGCCTATGTAGTTTATTTTCAAGATGTCCCTGAGTCCTCAACTCAGACCCTGTTTACTCTTAATGAAGTAGAATTGCAACTTTAAAATTTTATGACTCTGATCAGTTCCTGGTTTAACAATCAACCATAAAAAACACTGTGGAAACAACCAGAGAAATCTGATTATGCAATGGGTTTTAGATAATATTAGGCAACTACTATCCTTTTATTAGGTTAATAATAATATGGCTGTGCAGGTATGGCCTTATTTTTTAAAGATGTACACTAAAGTATCTAGGGGTAAATATCGTGATGCCTGTAATTATATTCAAATAGTTCAGAAAAACTAAATGAAGTAAATATGGTAAAATGTTACAATTTAAGTTTTGAGAATATGAATATTTATTATACTATTGCCTCTACTTTTCTGTATGTTTTAAATTTTCCTAATAAAAATTTTTTCTTTAAATTCCATGACAAGGATTACCTGATTTCCTAATCCTGCCTGAGAGAGTGGAATCAGGTCGGAAGCAGCAAAATGGAGAAGAGGCGGGTAGTTACAATGAGGCATGTTGAGAGTTGCAAGGAATGCAAACTGATAGCCTGACAAGGAACAGACATCGAGACAATACTGTACATAAAATGCAAACGTAAGGTCTGGAGACATTAACATAGGAGCTATTCCACAGCTCTCTGACATTACAAAGCAGTATAATAATTAACAGAGGGCAAGATTTTCGTCTTGCTTTTTATTACTAACTGACTGCATAACCATGGTACTTAATCTTACATAAAAATAAGATCACCAAAAGCTGAAAGGAAAAAAAACATATAAAAGCATAACTCTACAATTAGTAATACATACATACAAACCTGGCCAATATTTCCAAATGTCTATTCCAAATGAACAACTTTATATACACTGCTTTTGCATTTAAATAAGCATTTTTCATGTTTTTACTTATCACTTAAATGGTAACAAGAAATGGACAGAATTTAATTAATAAACCCCCTTATCAGAAGCTAACCGATTTTCCACTTTTACACACAGCGCTGACACGAACACCATTCTGCATACAACTTTCTCCTTCTTTTGGATTATTTACTTGGGACAGTACCTCAGAAATAAGATTACTGGGTCAAAGGGTATAAACATATTAACAAGCTGCATTTCGCTTCATACTCCACCAGCACCACAAGAGCATAACCATCTCACTACAACTTTACCTTAGACATTGGTTAAACTTTCTTCCCAACATTACAGTGGGGTAACTGGTATACCAAAAAAAAAAAGCAAAAAAAAAAAAAACCCAAAACCCTACATATAATTAGTGTATACAATTTGCTGAGTTTGGACATATGTATATACTCACGGTACTATCATCACAATCCAGGAAATAAATATATCCATCATCTTACTTCCTGGTTAAACTTTCATTTTGGTGATTCAGTAATTGTAAAATAGTATCTAGCTTTAAAATGCTAAGAAAAACAATTAATAGAAAAATGAAATATTTTTTCATGTGCTCCTTCACCAACAGTAATTACTGTTCTGTGATTTCTCACAAGTCATTTAACCTTTGGGACATTGCATGTCTCCAAAATGAGAAGACAATATGAACCTCCAGAGAACTCAAGGAAGTAAAAATTAAAGCAAGAGGGATTATTTCTCACATATGAAATTGGCAAAATATCAAGACTGATCGTTTCCAATGTTAGTGAGATTACAGGGAACAGGCAGGCATTCTCACATATTGCTGGTGTATGTGCACATTTGAAACTAGTCTAATGACTATAGAATACTTATCATTTTAATTCAGATATCCAACCTTCTAAAACTCCTTAACCCAGACATGCAACTTTTAAGACTGTCCTATAGAAACAGAGGCAACAATAAGAAAGAATATATATTTATTACAGGACAGATTATAGTAACAAGCTAGAAAACCAAAACCACCTCAATGTCCATCAATATGGAAATTATTGAGTCAATTATGGCACACCTACACTATGGAATAGTAAGCACAAATTAGAGCAGGTGCATTGACTTAGAAAGAATCCATGATCTATGGAATGTAAGAAAGCAAACTGCTTTGTGATTATCACTTTTTTAAAAGATTTTATGTATTTATTTATTTTTAGAGAAGGTTAAGAGAGGGAGAAATAGAAGGAGGGAAACATCGATCGGCTGTCTCTTGCACACCTCCACCTGAGGACCTGGCCTGCAACCCAGGCATGTGCCCTGACTGGGATTCAAACTGGTGACCCTTCAGTTCACAGGCCAGTGCTCAATCCACTGAGCCACATCAGCCAAGGCTAAATCTTTTAATTCTTAAAGGAAAAAACCCTATCTATGTGTTATAAGCATTTGTGTTTATCTGCACAGAGAAAAGTGCAGAAGATACAGCAAACTAAACGACGATTCCTTCAGAAGGAGAAGTAGTGGAAATGATTCTCTTCTTCATGTTCCTTGATGTTATCTGAATTATTATTTGGCTTGTTGGTAAATTTCTAATGTTCATAGATAGTAAGAATTTTATTAAAGAATTATTGTACTAGATAGCTTTCAAATTCCAGTTAACTAGTTAACTTTCAAAGCATAAAATTTTGTGAAGCGAGGCTCACAAAGAGGTCGCTAAATCTTTAATGGTTATGTCCAATATGCCACAGAAGTGTGTAGAAAAAATAGTTTTGTAAGGTTTACAACAAAAATCATTAATATGTACTTGTAATAATTTTTACATGAAGGGGTATACAGAAAAAATTAACTTCTTTTAAACACCTAACTCCCCACCCAAATTCCAGGTAAATGAAACATTATATTATTTAAATCACCAAGGTGTGCAAAAAATCCCACCAAGAGTTTATGAGAATGCACACTGAATGCTTCTCCCACTCACTCCTAGGCTTAGTCTAGTGAATTCGCAGCAATCACATGGGAGAGGACTCTTATTCTGTTAGTACCCAAAGAACAAGAATCTTTTAAATCAATTCCCAGCCCAAAAGAAAATAGGAAAAAGCACTGAAGAGCACTCCAGTCAGTCTCTTCCCTCTAAGGGAAATCTTTTAATGAAGGGGAAATACATTTTAGGAGGGAGGGACAGACCCAGCCTTTCAATTTACCCAAGCTTAACATTTTAATCAATGTGTGTTACAATTATTAAAATTTGGCCCTATGGACAGAAAATACTCTCACATACTTTAAGAGGACACTATCAGTGTTCCCAAGGGAGTGTCCAGAATGTCAGCACTCACGAGTGACGGGAAACAATGTTCACGCACCCACCGACCACAGCAAGAAAGTCAACATCCACATTCATCACCAGTCACCACGGTAGGTGGGCTTTTTTAAATATAATCACTTTTGAAATTAGCAAATGGAAGAAATCAAATCTTAAACATTGCCCAATTAAATAATTCAAGGTCTTCAAATCAGAAAAGAGTCCTGTTTTTATACATACCATGCCTACAATCTTCATCAGCTTGCCCATACTTTTTCTGCAAAATAAAGGATACCAGATAAATATTGTTAAGTAGTTCAAGGGCTGCTTAAGAATAGAGATTTTATTTTTTAAAAAATGCTTGGCTTTGTTTCAAAGTTTAAGCATTAATGTTGCACACTTAATATTCACAGAGCAAAGCTAACCCGTGTGTCCTTTGGGATCACGCAATACAAATACACACCACAATGCACTTCCAAGTCCATTTACTCACACTCCTACTTCTCGCCTTCTCTGACTTCAAATCACCAGAACTTCCCGAGCCCCCACTCTCATTCTCAGCTACTGACTTCAATGAGGAAACCAAAGGCACGAGAAGAAAATGTCCACAGACTGTCACCACCACATCTCCCTGCTTCCCAGCATGCTCTGCCTTCCACCTCTTACCAGACAAACCGCCCATGATCCTTTCTGAGGTCCATCCTACCTACCGTGGAGATCTGCTCTCTGGCCCACTGAAGAACCCCACCCAACAAGCCTCCCCTGTTCTCCTACGTCATTCATTTTTTGGCTTTCTATTGCTTCAGTCCTATAAACAAACATTCTATCATTTCTTTCATCTAAAAAAAAAATCATTCTCTTGACTTCACTTCTCTCACCAGCTACCATTCCATCCATTCCATTTGTGTGTGTGTGTGTATGTGTGTGCAACATGCCTCTCCAGGGCAAAAATCCTCAAGAATAGTCTAAAATTATGTATTTAAATTTCTGCCCTCTGACTCTGTCTTAAACACTCTTTTAACCAGACATTCATCCACCACTTCCTGGAACAGCAATGGACACGGCTGAACACTCCCTCTTTGGATGCACTTTCTTCAGCTGGCTACCGGGACATCGTACTCTCTTAGTTTTCCTCTACCTCAGGGTTGCCCTTAGGCTGCTTTGCTGGTTCCTCTTCTTCTCCGCAACCTCTCAGCATCGTGAGGCCACAAGTCCTCTCCTCTTCTCTATCAACACTCATCCCCTCGGTGATGTGGTCCAGGATCAAGACTTAACATATCAGTATTCCAAGACTCTTAAATTTCTGTATCTTTAGCCCAGATTTCTCTCCCAAACTCCATACCTGCATACCTGACTGCTTGCTCAACATTTCCAGCTGGACTTCTACGTGACATCCTAAACTCAGTGTCCCGCACAGAACCTGCTCCCCGTCCACAGCCTTCTCACCTCAGTGGAAGGAAAGACCATCCTTCCAATTGCTCAGACAGAGTCAACTGTGACTGCTCTGTGTGCCTCATTCCCTGCATCCAATACATTAGGAAATTTTATTGCTTATACCTTCAAATTATAACCAGAATCAAACCACTTCTCACCATCTCCACTGCCACCGTGTTGGTCTGAGCCATTGTCATCTCTGGCCTGGATTATTCCAACACCCCCCAAACTAGTCTCCCCGCATCTACTGTTACCCTTTTATAGTCTATCCTCAACACAAAAGCCAAAGAATTCCTGTTAAATCAGAAATCAGATCATGCCACTCCTCTGCTCAAAATTCCACAATAGTTTCCCACCTCAAGGAGAATAAACACTAGTCCTCAGAGTGACCTGGAGGGTCCCCGAGGATCAGCCCTGTTACCCTCTCCCCTTCCCGCACCCCCATGCACTATACTCCAGCACACTGGCCTCCAAGCTGCTCCTCAAGCATAGCAGGCATGCTTCTACCTCAGGGTCCTGTTCCCTCTGCCTGTAATACTCCTCCTCTAGATTTCGACATGGCTCACTCCCTTACCTCCTTCTTATCACCTTATCAATGAGGACTACCTGCCCATCCAATTTAAAACTGCAACCCTATCCCTAACCCTAGTAACCCCAATATCCCTTGCCTTGTTCTACTTTTCTTCATGCAGACTGTTACCTTCTAACAATCTAAAGCGTTTACTTACTTATAATGTCTAGTGTTTATTGTCTGTCCCCCTACCAGAAAAAGCACCATGAAGAACGGATCTTTCTCTTTATTTTTCACCAATATATACCAAGCACCTAGAGCAGTGTCTAATACATAGTATACACTCAATAAATATTTGTTAAATGAATGAACAACCAAAATTGCTATGTAATAGTACAATTCTCAACGTTTAAAAATACAGTTGCTTGCCAGAAAAGATACTGAACAATCACCAGCTACTTCATTCACCTCATAAGCCCACGATTAGCTGATCTGGAAGAGTGACCAGTGACAGTGCCCAATCAATGAATAAGGCCATTTCAGATGTTTAGGCATTGATTTATCAACACTGTTTACTTACCAGTTGCAAAAACGAGGCAATTCTGTAAAGAAGACTCTCAATTTTTATACTTTCTATCTCCAGTGGACATGGCCCTGTGGAGTCAGCCATGGAGCACTGGCCAAGAGAAAGCAGGGCCTCTGTGCAGTGCCTGAGGGCCATCTCATAGTCCTGCCTCTTGAGTGAGTCCCGTGCTTGTTCACATGACTTCTCAGCTCTTCTGTCTTCCATGACTCAGGGACAAAAATCCTAAAGACGAGGAAAGAACAAAAGAAGGTTTTAAAAACTTACTAATTATAAATTCTAGCGCCATTCCCAGCTCAGCCGGCTTAATTATCTATCTGAATAGTTACTCTCAACCAGCCTTTAGATCAAGGTCACAGCTGACAAACTCTTGATGCTACAAATCCATACTTCTCTTTTATATTTTATGAAATGTTTAATAAGATCCAAGCAAAATGTCAACCATAAGTCAGGATCATACCAACAATACATCCAATTTATAAATGAGACAAATTTATAAATGAAACATGACTCTGAATACTGCGAAGTGCAACAAACCAGAAGGCTTCTATTTTTTTAACCAGATAGAAATGTTTCAAATCCAAACCTCACAATCTCAGCCTTCTAATCCTGTGACTATGATTGCAGAGAATCAAACTCTATATACTGTGTAGGATTTTTCCCACCAGTATAAAAAACTGCCTAAAATGCAAGTTTGAACTGCGTAGTAATTCAATTCACCAAACATTTCCTGAGGCCAGGCCCTACACTGGAAGCATGGAATTCAAAGATGGAGGATGTCATCACTGCTTTTGGGAAACACAAATTCAAAACAGACACATAGATCAATGGAACAGAATAGAAAGCCCAGAAATAAACCCATACCTTTACAGTCAATTAATATTTGACAATGGAGGCAACAATAGACAATGGGGTAAAGACAGTCTTATTCAATAAGTGGTGTTGAGAAAATTGGACAGATATGTGCAAAAAGAATGAAACTGGACCACTTTCTTACACCAGACACAAGAATAAACTGAAAACAGACTAAAGACTTAAACGTTAGACTCGAAACCATGAAAGTACTAGAAGAAAACATGGGTAGTAAAGTCTCTGACATTTCTTTTTTTTTTTTTTTAAGATTTTATTTATTTATTTTTAGAGAGAGGGGAAGGGAGGGAGAAAGAGGGAGAGAAACAGCAATGTATGGTTGCCTCTCACATGGCCCTCACTGGGGACCTGGCCTGC
The DNA here is from genome assembly GCA_004026765.1 of Micronycteris hirsuta. Taxonomy (NCBI): domain Eukaryota; kingdom Metazoa; phylum Chordata; class Mammalia; order Chiroptera; family Phyllostomidae; genus Micronycteris; species Micronycteris hirsuta. Next base: position 102,723 of record PVJI01002271.1, on the reverse strand, counting down.
AACCCAGGCATGTGCCCTGACTGGGAATTGAACTGGGACCCTTTGGTTCCCAGCCCGTGCTCAATCCACTGAGCTACACCAGCCAGGGTAGTCTCTGACATTTCTTGCAGCAATATTTTTTTCTAATATATCCTCTCAGGCAAGGGAAACAAAAAAATAAACAAATAGGACTACACCAAACTATAAAGTTTTCGACAGCAAAGGAAACCATCCAAAAAATGAAAACACAACCCCCTGTGGCCAGTCCTTGTGTCTGAGTGATTCCCAGCAAAGGGACCAAGTTTCCAGAGCCCTGAAGACATGGGGTAACTCCCCAAAATATGGACTCATTTTCCACTCCACTTTCACTGGCCCAGCAGCTGTCAAGAACAAAGGCAGCATCTCCCAATACCTGGCAAACTAATGCAGTATTGCCTCATGAATTGATTGCGTCTCTGAGGTACCCACAAGTGTATTTGGGGAAAAGCTTCTAGAACAAGTAGAGGAGCAGCTATCCTTCTATGAGACTGGAGAGATTCTATGGAAGATTCTGGAGGTCATAAAGAAGGCAATGGTTCACACAGAGGAATCAACTGCTGAGATTACTAGGAAGCTGGAGAAACAGGAAGGAAAACGCTTCTAGAAGGAAAAGAAATGGCTGGCTATAACTGCCCTCACATCTTCAGAAAACAGCAGTATACTGGAAGAGTGTGAGGGGACAAGTGAAAAACCCAAAAAGAAGGAAAAGCAAAAGCTCCAAGAGGCTCCTCAGGAGAATCCGTCCTTTTATCCAAACCTAAGAAAAAGATCTTTTTCCAAGGAAGAGCTGGTTATTAGTGATTTTTTTTTAATTTTTTATTTATTGATTTTAAACCAAGAGCAGAAGAGGGGGGAGATGAGGGGGGGGGGAGAAAGAGAGAGAGAGAAACATTAATTTGTTGTTCCACTTATTTATGCATTCATTGGTTGATTTCTGCATGTGCCCTAAAACCAAGGTTCGAACTCACAACCTTGGTGTCTCAGAGCCATGCTCTAACCAACTAAGCCACCCAGCCAGGGTGATTATTAGTGATCTTGAGGAGACAACTGGCGGTGGAAATCTCCCCAAGAGGAAGAAATCTTTCTCCAAAGAGGAACCAGTTAGTGACATTGAAGAGGCAGGAAACAGGAGTGACCTCCCAAAAAAGAGGAAATTTTCTTACAAAGAGGAACCACTCAGCAGTGGACCTAACGAAGCTGCTGGTAGCAAGAACAGCAGCTCCAAGAAAAAGAAAAAGCTCCAAAAGCTATCCCAGGAATATCAGAATGGACAGTACCTTGTGGGGTGTTAACTACCCAGTGACTCGTCCCTTATGTCCCAATAAAAACAAATTCACAAGGTAAAAAAAAGGCAACTCACTGAATGGGAGAACATTCACCAATGATACATCTGATAAGGGGTTTTCAAAGTTTATAAAGGACTTATAAAATTCAACACCAAAATAACAAACGATCCAATTTAAAAAATGGGCAAAGAATCTGAATAGACATTTCTCCAAAGAGGACATACAAATGGCCAACAGAAATATGAAAAGATGTCCAGTGTCACTAATCATCAGAGAAATGTAAATTAGAAGCACAATGAGATATCACCTCACATCTGTCAGAATGGCTATCATCAATAAACAACGAGTGTTGGCAAGGATGTGGAGAAAAGGGAACCCTCATGCACTGTTGATGGGAAGGAAGAATGCTGCAGCCACTGTTGGAAACAGTATAGAATTACCTAAAAAAATTAAAAACAGAACTATCTTTTGACCCAATAATTCCACTTCTGGGAATATATAAGAAACCTAAAACACTAATTCGAAAGAATATATGCACCCCTATGTTCGTGGCAGCATTATTTACAACAGCCAAGATTTAGAAGCAGCCCAAGTGCCCATCAGTAGATGAGAGGATAAAAAACTGTGGTACAGCCCTGGCTGGTGTAGCTCAGTGGATTGAGCATGGACTGGGAGCCAAAGGGTCCCGGTTCGATTCCCCGTCAGGGCACATGCCTGGGTTGCAGGCCTGGTCCCCAGTGGGGGCCATGTGGGAGGTAACCATACATTGCTGTTTCTCTCCCTCTCTTTCTCCCTCCCTGCCCCTCTCTCTAAAAATAAATAAATAAAATCTTTAAAAAAACAAAACAAAACTGGGGTACATTTACACACGGAATAATACTTGGCCATACAAAAGGAAATCTTACCTTTTGCTACAGCATGGATGGACCTGAGAGCATTATGCTAAGTGAAATAAGCCAGTCAGAGAAAGACAAATACCATATGATTTCACTGATATGTGGAATCTAATGAATAAAATGAACTAACAAACGAAATAAAAACAGACCCATAACACAGAGAACAGATTGACAGCTGTCAGAGGGGAGAGTGGTTGGAGGGCTGGGTGAAAAGGTGAAGGGATTAAGGGGGAAAAAACCCCTAGACAGAGACAACAGTATGGTGCTTACCAGAGGGACAGGGGGTGAGGAAGGAAGAAGAGGGTAAAGGGGGATAAATGGTGATGAAAGGAGACTTGACTTGGTAGGGAACACACAATACAATAAACAGGTTATATATATATTATAGAACTATACACCTGAAACCTATATAAGTTCATTAACCAATGTCTCTGCAATTCATTCAATTTTTTTAAAAAAAGGGCCCCAGCTGGTGTAGCTCAATGGATTGAGCGCGGGCTGGGAACCAAGGGGTCCCGGTTCGATTCCCAGTCGGGGCACATGCCTTGGCTGCAGGCCAGGTCCCCAGTGGGGGCCATGTGAGAGGCAACTATACATTGCTATTTCTCCCCGTCTTTCTCCCTCCCTTCTCCTCTCTAAAAATAAATAAATAAAATCTTAAAAAAAAAAAGATTAAAAAAATAAATAAAAATTATTTTTAAAAAACTTAAAAAAAAACTCAGATTGTAGCAAGAAAGGCAAAGCACAAATGAACAATTACAAGAAAGACTTATTCCATCTGCCAAAAACCATGAGGCATGAGCTGGCCTCAAAAGGTGAACGGAAGTTCACCATGCAGAAATGAGAGGGAGAGCATATGCAAGTTTTTCAGAGAGAAGAGTTCAAGGGGAATGACAAAGAGGAGAAAATGCATGACTTAAACTCCAGCTGTGTCAGCGGAGAAGCAAGAGGAGCTCTGAATGACCTCAAAGGCCACAAGAAGAGAGGGCTTTATTCCATAGCCAATAGAAATGATGGAAAGTTTTTAAATAAAAATGGAACCTATCATATATAAGTCCTACAAAGAACTGATGAAAAGCAGGCATTACCATTAATAAGAGACAAATAATCCAAGTAAGAGATACTGAAAATTCTTCTGTAGCCTCTCCCCAGCTATACCACCACTCTCAGAGCAGGGAGCAGAAACTCTGGGCAGAAGAGACCTAAAATCCTTTGACCTGAAAATCCCGATACTGCTTCAGAGGACCCCTCTTGCTGACCTCATGTCACCAGCTCTGCCAAGCGCGGAGATAAAGATCCAGTCAGAAACAAAGAACATACTAATTGAAATAAAGGATAATTTATAGGGAAAGAACAGTAGAGTGGATGAAGTTGAGAATCAAATCAATAATTCGGAACGTAAGCAAGAAAAAAAACAACCAATCAGAACAAGAAGAAGAAAAAAGAATCCAAAAATACAAAGGTAGTGTAAGCAGCTTCTGGGACAACTTCAAGAGATCCAACATTTGCATCGTAAGTGTGCCAGAAGGAGAAGAGAAAGTGCAAGAAATTGGAAATCTCTGAAAAAATTATGAAAGAAAACTTACCTAATTTGGTGAAGGGAACAGACATGCAAATCCAGGAAGCACAGAGCATCACAAACAAGATGAATGCAAAGAGGCCCACTCTAAGACACATCATAATTAAATTGTCAAAGGTTAAAGAAAAAGAGAGAATCTTAAAAGCAGCAAGAGACATTAGTTACCTACAGGGGAGTTCCCTTAAGACTGTCAGCCGATTTCTCAAAAGAAACTTTACAAAGTAGAAGGAATTGGCAAAAAATATTCAAAGTGATGAAGAGCAGGGACCTTCAGCCAAGACTGCTCTACCCAGCAAAGGTCTCATTTAGAATCAAAGGGCAGATAAAGGGCTTCCCAAAGAAGAAAAAACTGTAAGAGTTCATCATCACCAAACCATTACTATATGAAATGTTGAAGAAAATTTTTTCTCCCTCCCTTCCCCTATTTCTAAAGATAAATAAAATCTTTTTTAAAAATTATTTAAAAATCTCAAAAACTTAAGCCATCATCTCTTTTGATTAAGCAAAAGTCTTCTGTGTCCCCAAGACTAGTGTATTATTTTAGTATCTTTTTAAAGATTTTATTTTATTTTTAGACAGAGGGGAAGAGAGGAGAAAGAGAGAGAGAGAAACATCAATGTGCAGTTGCCTCTCACATGTCCCCTACTGGGAACCTGGCCCGAAACCTAGGCATGTGCCCTGACTGGGAATGGAACCAGCAATCCTTTGGTTCGCAGGCCAGCGGAGCTCAATCCACTGAGCCACACCAGCCAGGTAGATAGTATATTAATGAGCACCACCTTTCCCTAGATGGTAAGTTTTGCACCTTCCACAAAAATTCAACTATAATAAGAACATTCCTGTCACTAAGTTACTTCTCCCAAGTTTTATAAAATAGAAATCTGGGTGATTTGGGGGGGGGGGTTGCATTTCATTATTTATTTAGATGTTTAAGCTCTTGCCCTAGATTTAGAAATGTTTTAAAATCTATCTATCTTAATACAATCCAAAAACTAAAATTGATCAATTTGACACTGTCAAACTTAAACATTTTTGGTCTTTGAAAGACACTCTGAAAAGAATGAAAAAATAAGCTAAAGAGTGAGAGGAAACTATTTACAAATCACATATCTGAAAAAACATTTGTATCTGAATATGTAACAAATTCTCAGAACCCCACAAAAAGAAAACAAACCAATTAAAAGTGGGACAACAGATACTCAACAAAGAAGACATAATGAAGGCAAATAAGAACATGATAAAATGTTCAATGGCATTAGTTAGCAAAGAAATCCACATTAAAACCATGATTAGATACTACTACATACCTATTAGAATGGCTAAATATAAAATATTGATAATATGAGCGATATGGAATAACTGGAACTCTCATACACTGCTACTAGAAATATAGATTATACAGCCATTCTGGAAAAAAGGTTGACAGTTTCTTATAAAGTTAAAAATATACTCATTTTATGACCCAGCAATCCCCTCTCCCCACAGACAGACACCGTAGAGAAATGAAAACTTACGTTCACACAAAAACCTGTACACAAATGTTTTTAGCAGCTCTATTCACAAGTGCTAAACACTGGAAACAACCTGTAATTACATGTCCTGTAATGAATGACAATGGAAAAGTACTCAGCAAAAAAGGGAGTAAACTTTCAATGCATGCAATAATGTAGGTGAAACTCAACGACAAAGTAAAAGAACCCAGTCTCAGATGCTTACATACTGTGTGATTCCAATTACATATTCTCAAAAAGAGAAAACCATGGGGATAGAAAAAAGGTCAGGGGTTGCCGGGCCTATGGGATGGAGACGGGCAACCACAAAAGGACAGCACGAAGGAGTTTGGGGAAGGGGGGTTATGATCCTATGCTGTGCCCTTATGGCGGTGATGGGTACACAAACTATACATACGTGATAAACTAATTTAGTTTTACTGTATGATAATTTATAAAATAAAATTTTTAAGATTTTTAAAATGTGAATGTCAATTATCACAATGGACGTGGTTTTTAAAACCCGAAATAGGTATAGAAGGATAAGCTTGTTGTTAATAAATGGAAAGCCTATACATGTCCCTTCCCACATGCATGTTTTAGAGGCAAGAACGGAGCCACAGAAAGAATGTCTCCAAAGAGAACAAGCACTGACTTCACTTGGCACAAAATGTAGGATACTTTTGAAGAATTCCATTGCAGCTGGATAACTGGTCTAGGACCAAAAGTAAACACTGGAAGACAAATGAAATCAAGAGTGCACCAAATAGGTGGTAGGCAGACTGACCTGGATTAAGACAGTTTCACTAACAGATGGTAAGAAAAAAGCTTCGTTCTCCTCCTACTGTGGACTTCTTTCTATAAAAGTATGAAAATAACCACCAGACCACCTTGAAAATCAAGTCATAAAATGCACTTTAAAAAGAAATCCTCACCCAAGAACATGTTCATTGATTTGAGAGGAGAGACAGAGAGAGGGAGACCCAGACCAGGGATCAAACCTGAAACCTAGGTATGCGTCCTGACGGGGGATGGAATCGGCAACCTTTTGATGTACGAAACGAGGCTCCAACCAACTGATAAACTAACTTTTCTTGTTGGTGTAGTCATGGTCCTTTTATTTCAAAGGACCTAAATCTTATTTGATTAAGAAAGATTTCAAAGAACAAAATTAAACTGTGGTCAAATAGCAGAAGCCAGGAGTAGTAACAAAAATTTCAATATAAAATGAAGATGATTTCTATATCTGTCTTATACATGTCTCCATCAGAAAAAAAAAATCTCATAATTAACTTGGCAAAATTAATCTGTAAAGGTTTCAGAAAACAGATGAGTTCTGCTAAACATTACCACTACCTACTTTGACAGAAATCACAACCATAACGGGCTCTTCATCAGACCCCAAGTTATCTTTAATTATTAACTATATAAACAATAATACCATAGGAAAACTTAAAAGACACATACAATAAATCCATCTTTACATAACTAAAAAAGTTTTAACAAAAGAACTGAAAATTCACATCTTTTATTATTTTAATTATTTTTTTTCCTTCACAGACTCTGAGTTCTTTGAAGCCAGGGATTGAAAATCATTCATCTTTGATTTTTGTAACACATTTCCTTTTATTTCCTCTATTTGACCAGATTCCCAGACCTATAATACTTGTCGCATAGACACTTAACACTGAATAATGACGATTTTTTTTTTTAGATTTTATTTATTTATTTATTTAGAGGGAAAGGGAAGGAGATAGAGAGGGAGAGAAACTCCAATATGTGGTTGCTTCCTGCACACCCCCTACTGGGGACCTGGCCCACAACCCAGTCACGTGCCCCGTGCCCTGACCAGGAATCCAAACAGGCCACCCCTTGGTTCGCAGCTTGGTTCACAGCCCGGTTCGCAGCCCACACTCAATCCACGGAGCCACACCAGCCAGGGCTGAATAATGATTTTTTAAAAGTGTGGTTAGTACATCCAGTGAATTCAAGTTTGCTATCCTTTGCCTTTTAAAATTAAAAGTTTGGCTTTAGTAATGCTCAGATGCGTCTGCACTGCTCTTCTCAGAGACGCCCATCGTTTTGTGCCATTTGTTTGCAACAGCATGAAGCTTTCATGGAATGACATGCAATGATTGCAAGATCCATTTCCCAGGCAATACTTGGCATCACGAAATTTTGTATTTTACTTTTTTTTTTACACTCACCCATTTGCAAACAAGTTCACCTGCCTCTTTTTAGTTCGCTTGCCTCTTTTTAGTTCACTCACTCCTTCCTCACATTTTTTAAAAAGTCAGTAATTTGCATTTAATCTGCCTCGTACATTATTTTCCCTGTGGAAACTCATTACCCTGAAAATAAGACTTTAATAGAAAGTAGTAAATGCACTATGGCAAAAAGAAAGAAAATCCAGATTGATACACTCTGAAAATCCCCCACACGATCCAGCACAGTGGAGTAGGAGAGTGTAGCAGAGTGTGTCCCCTGCCCCCACGCAGCGTGGCCTTAGTGAGACAGTGAGCTAGTCAAAGTGTCTCGTCGCTCCTCAGGGAGGAAGAAGGTAAGAACCATGGCACGATGGCTCCAAAATGCCTATGAAATGACTTCTCAGTGCATTACTGGATATCCAGGCTACCCACAGTCTGGCTACAACCTGCCTTTCCCAACACTCCCCCAGTAAGCCCTAAGCACAGTCCAGATGCTGAGTCTCTGACCACGTCCTTCCCTTACCTGAATATTCTTTCCTTCCTCTCTCCAGACCTATACCCTACCCAGCTTTAAATGAATACCTCAAAGTCTGCTTCTCTAAAATGCTCTCCTCCCCAAACCAGCATTACTTCCTACAGACTGATCTGACCTCTTACTCACTTATTACCTTGGATTAAATGTTTCATGTTAGATGCTTTAACTGCCCAACACAACTATCTTACAAATATGAATCACATTTTACATCATTTATATCCCCATGACAAGCATTCAATTCACTAAAACCATTCAATAAATACTTCAATGGAACTCCCAAAGAGATGACTCAAAATAACCTAAATTCCAACCATTCCAAGAACTGTCCTGTACCAAATTCAGTTCCCATAAGAATGCCAAGTCATAAAAAACACTGTTGTATTATCTTTAAATTTATCTACTTTTATCCAAAGCTAGAACCTGTGATGGTTGCATGGAATACACAGGCAAAATATTCTGCAAAGTGATAAAGTTTTACTTATTGTATTATGCTAATATGCAGCCAGACTTGCATTCTTCTCCATGACTCATAAAATCACTGAGTATGCAAGAAGCATTAGAAAAGAGGCGAAGCCTATTGTGAAGAAAACTAGAAACTAAGATCATCAATCTTACTCTATTTTGAATAATCTCTTTCATAAAGAGGTAACCTCTCCTAAATTCCAGAATGAATAAAATTCAATATAGCAAAGAAAATGCTATATAGCAAAGAAATTATGTATTTAAAGCATTTAAATTATGCCCTGGAAGGGTACCTCAGTTGGTTTAAGCCTGATATGACAAGGTTGTAAGTTCTATCCCTGGTCAGGGCACATACAAGAATGAACCAATGAATGCATAAATAAGTGGAACAGCAAATCTCTTCCTGAATCCTTTAATATGCTTACTAATAAAAAAATGAAAAAACAAAAACCCATATTTACAAAGCAAGAAAATTATATTAAAAGATGGACTTCTAGAAAAAGTTGCTGCTTGCCAAGAAAATTTTATTATAAAACATTTTCTATTCTTTGCACTTCATTTTTCCTTCCATGTTATCTGTTTAGACTTGTAAACACATCATCATATAGGACAGGTGACCTATTTAAATAAAACATAAATCAATACAAAAGAGCCAACTGCATAATTAAAACAAAAGGGTAACACCGTCATCATCATCATCCCTTTTAAAGGCTGTCTTCAGGTTACCAATGGTCTATGTTCTAAACTGTATTTTCAAATCAGATGTTTGAAACTCAGACCAGTTTCGTACAGAAACAGTATTAAGAATAGAGGTAACAGCCCACTCTCAATCAGTGGATTGAGAGTGGGCTGGGAACCAAGGGGTGCTGGTTCGATTCCCAGTCGGGGCACATGCCTGGGTTACAGGCCAGGTCCCCAGTGAGGGCCATGTGAGAGGCAACCATACATTGCTGTTTCTCTCCCTCTCTTTCTCCCTCCCTTCCCCTCTCTCTAAAAAAATAAAAAATAAATAAAACCTTTAAAAAAAAAAGAATAGAGGTTACTGGAAAGATGTGACAAAAGCAGGCCACAAAATAATGTTTATAAGTGTAATCCCATTTTGTAAATTAACAACAGATTACAAAATAATACAGTTGATAATACTGTTTGCATAAAATGTGTACCTGTGTGCACAGAGTATTTTACACAAAAATCTGAGATATATGAAACAAAATATTAAAAGTTAATTACCTCCTTTCCCAAAACACATAGCTCCAGTCTAATCATGAGAAAAACATCAGAAAAACCCAAGTCGAGGGACATTCTATGAAATACCTGATAAGGACTTCCTTTTTTTTTTTTTTTCAATTATAGTTTACATTCAATATTATTCTATGTTGGTTTCAAGTATATAGCATGGTGGTTAGACAATCAAATACTTTACAAATTCCCCAATACTTCCAGTACCCACCTGGCACCATACACAGTTATCACAATATTACTGACTAAATTCCCTACGCTGTACATCTACATCCCCATGACTATTTTGTAACTATCCATCTGGTCTTCTCAACCCAGTCACCTTTTTCACCTAGTCGCCCAACCGTCCTCCCCTCTGGCATCCATCAGTCTGTTCTCTGTATTTATGAGTCTGTTTCTATTTTGTTTGTTCATTTATACTGTTCTTCAGATTCCACATATAAGTAAAATCTTATGGTATTTGTCTTTCTCTGACTGACTTATTTCACTTAGCATAATACCCTCTAGGTCCATCCATACTGCTGCAAATGGTAAGATTTCCACCTTTTTAGGGCCAAGTAATATGCCACTGTACATATGTACACAGCTTTTTTTTTAATCCTCACCCCAGGACACTTTTTCATTGCTTCCAGAGAGAGAAGGGAGAGAGAGAAATATCAATGCAAGAGCGAAGCATCAATTGCCTGTGTCCATATGCACCTGGACTAGGAATCGAACTGCAACCTAGGTATGTGCTCTGACCAGGAATCAAACCCACAACCCTTTGGTTACAGGATGAGACTCCAATGAACTGAGCCACAACAACCAGGGCTGTACCACAGTTTTTTTATCCACTCGTCTATTGATTAGCACTTGGGTTACTTCCATAGCATGGCTATTATAAACAATGCTGCAATGAACATAGAGGCGCATATATTCTTTCAAATTAAGAGTTTGGGGTTTCTTCAGGTACATACCCAGAAGTGGAATTGCTGGATCATAAGGCAGTTTCATTTTCAATTTTCTGAGAAACCTCCATACTTTTTTCCATAGTGGCTACACCAATCTGCATTCCCACCAACAGTACATGAGGGTTCCCTTTTCTCCACATCCTCGCCAACACTTGTTTGTTCATTTATTGATGACGGCCATTCTGACAGGTGTGAGGTGAAAGCTCATTGTGGTTTTAATTTGCATTTCTCTGATGATTAGTGACCAGAACTCTTCAAAATTGTCAGAAAAACAAGGAAAGTCCAAAGATACTGTCTTAGTCCATAATATATAACAACTACATTCAATGTGGTTCCTGGATAGATCATTAACAGAAAATGGACTTTAATGAATACACTGGGGAAATCCAAACAAAATCTGGAAATTACTTAATATAAATGTCCCAATGATGTTTTCTTAGTTTTGGCAAATGTACCATAAAAATGTAGTAAGCTAAAAATGGGGAAAACTGATTTTTTTTTTTCCCAAGGAACACCAAATGGCAGATGCCACCGGTGCTGCGGGAGGACTGGGAGGCCCCGGAGGCCCCGGAGGCCCTGGGGGCCCTGGAATGGGAGGCCATGGCGGCTTCCAAGGAGGGTTTGGCAGCGGCCTCTGGGGGCGAGGTCGGGGTCGGGGTCAAGGCCGTGGAGCTCTCAGAGGCAAGGCCGAGGATAAGGAGTGGATTCCGGTCACCAAATTGGGGCATCTGGTCAAGGACATGAAAATCAAGTCCCTGGAAGAAATCTATCTCTTTTCTCTGCCCATCAAGGAATCTGAGTTCATTGACTTTTTCTTGGGGGCATCCCTCAAGGATGAGGTTTTGAAGATTATGCCCCTGCAGAAGCAGACACGTGCAGGCCAGAGGACCCGGTTCAAGGCATTTGTTGCCATTGGGGACTACAATGGACACATGGGTCTGGGTGTTAAGTGCTCAAAGGAAGTAGCCACTGCCATCCATGGGGCCATCATCCTGGCCAAGCTCTCCATTGTCCCTGTGCGGCGAGGCTACTGGGGGAACAAGATCGGCAAGCCCCACACTGTCCCTTGTAAGGTGACCGGGCGCTGTGGCCCTGTGCTGGTGCGCCTAATCCCTGCACCCAGGGGCACTGGCATCGTCTCAGCCCCTGTGCCCAAAAAGCTGCTGATGATGGCTGGTATCGACGACTGCTACACCTCAGCCAGGGGCTGCACTGCTACCCTGGGCAACTTTGCCAAGGCCACCTTTGATGCCATCTCTAAGACCTACAGCTATCTGACCCCCGACCTCTGGAAAGAGACTGTGCTCACCAAGTCTCCCTACCAGGAATTCACCGATCATCTTGTAAAGACCCACACTAGGGTGTCTGTGCAGAGGACCCAGGCTCCAGCTGTGGCCACCACATAATTTTTGTACAAGGAAAATAAAGTGAATTAAGCCTGTTAATAATTAAAAAAAAAAAATGGGGAAAACTGAGTTATATGAGAACTCTGACATACATTTACAACTTTTCTATAAACCTAAAATTATTCCAAAATTGAAAATTTAAAAAGTAAAAGTGAGTATCTATGAGTGGTGGATTACAGAATCTTTTTTACCTGCATTTTCTAATTCTTCAACAAACAACATACTTTACCATCATGCAAAACAAAAAGGGGAGGGGGCCCTGGCCAGGCGGCACAGTTGGCTGGAGTGCCATCCCACACACCAAAAGGTTGCGGATTCAATCCCTGGTCAGGCATGTACCTAGGCTGTGGGTTTGATTCCCAATGGGGAAGCAACCAATCAATGTTTCTCTCTCACATACATGTTCCATTCTCTCTCTCTCTTTCTCTAAAATCAATAAGCATATCCTTGGGTAAGTATTAAAAAAGGGGGGGGTGATAATTATTCTAGATTTTAAAAAAACTAAGAGATATAATAAACTAGAGAAATAAAATACATTTGGGGCTAAATGGAGATTTATACACAGACTTGATATTTACCATTAGTAGTATTGAGTTATTTTCTAAGGTGTGACAATGCTATTACGTTTATGAAGAAAATGTCCTCATTCTTAGGAGATACATGTTGAAATATGTACGAAGTGCCATTCAAGATGTCTGCCACTTCTTACTTTCAGGTGGCTCGTGAAAAAACTCTACCTATCTATTTTAGAAAGAAAAAGAGACAGAAGGCAAATTATGGCAAAATGCTAAATAACAACTGGATGTTGATTATACTATTCTTTCAACTCACTATAATCCTAAAAAGTTTCATAATATAAATTAAAGTCTTCATTAAAGTGATTCAAAACCAAAATTAACCCAGAAGTTATCATTTTCTCTCAAATGTAAAATATATTCTAATTTTATGTATTTCTTAATTTATCTTGTCCAAGTTTTAAAAACAGATTGAAAGGGATGATTTATTTCACATAAGAAATTATAGCTAACCTTCAGTAGTAATACTTAGGTTTCCTTCAAATTGATATTGAATATAGTCTTTTTAATCAGCTAGGCTATTTAAACTGATCTTGGGCTCATTAATTTCTAACATGTCTAGTTTTTTTTAAGTAAGTATATTATTTGAATACAATTATCTTAGTCCTTAAAGAAGCTGGAAAGACCACGTAACCCAGAAGACACAGTTGGAGATTGTAAAGAAGTATAAGAAATAGGGTCACTGACAAAATAGAAAAGCGGATCGCTTCTAAAGCGCATTCCAGTCCCCTAACACAAGCTCATCTTGAGCCTGAGGTCCAGTATAGACACATCTGCCCAAAATGCCTGTCTCCAGGTGAGAAAGGAGTAGAAATGCCATGCCATAGGAGAATACTCTTTGCTGTCTACTGCTAGTTGACTTAGAAACCTTACTAGTATTTCTAGTCCTGAAATTCTATTATTCTACATAAGACACCTTTAAAACAGGTATGTTACCACTTCGCACTTCTTAGGATGGTTACTATAGGAAAAAAACAGAAAATAGTAAGTGTTGACAACGATGTGGAGAACGTGAAACCCTGTGCACTGCTGGAGGGACATGATATGGTGCTACTGCTGTGGAAACCGTATGGAGGTTCCTCCTACGGAATTACCATATGATCCGACAATTCCACTTCTGAGTATTTCCCAAAAGGATGGAAAGCAAGCATTCAAACAGGTACACCCACATGCATAGCAGCATTATTCACAAGAGCCAAAGGGTAAAAGCAATCCAACTATCTATCAACAGATGAATGGACTTTTTAAATGTGATATTTACATACAATGGCATATTATTCAGCCTTGAAAAGGAAATGCTGACACATGCTATGACAGAGTCCCTAGAGCCGTCAAACTCAGAGACAGAAAATAGAAGGGTAGATGCCAGGGGCTTGAGGGAGAGTGGAATGGAGGGTTATTGTTTAAAGAGTTTCAGTTTGGGAAGATGAAAAAGTTCTGAAAATGGACGCTGGTGATAGTTCCGCAGCTTGAATGTATTTAATGCCACTAAATTATATGCTAAATTGGTTTGAATGGTAAAATTTTATGTCATGTAGATTTTCTAAAAAAAAGTTTAGCCCTGGCTGGTGTAGCTCAGTGGATTGAGCGCGGGCTGGGAACCAGACGATCCCGGTTCGATTCCCGGTCAGGGCACATGCCTGGGTTGCGGGCCGGGTCCCCAGTGAGGGCCATGTGAGAGGCAACCATACATTGCTGTTCCTCCCTCTCTTTCTCCCTCCCTTCTCCTCTGTCTAAAAAATAAAATTAAAAAAATTTAAAAAAAAAAAGTTTAAAGTATACAAACCATAATGCCCTCCTTAAAGCAGTTAGGCCCATGTTCTCATGCAGATGCAAATTTCAGAAATGCTCATTGCCCATTTCCCAAAATGCCCTGCCCATGAAAGAGGACTGAGCTGACAGGGCAGAGCCAGAGGCGGGAAACTGGTCCCAATATTAGCCCCACTAAATCAACTTAGAAAAGTCAAAGCACAGTGTAAGGTTCACAGTGGCTGGCAAAGGCAGGCAGAGAAGAGAAAGCAAAAAGCTGAGACTGGAAAGGCATAGCGCAGCTATGAGAAAAAGGAAGAACAGAGTGTAGAAGAGATCATAAAAGGGAATTACCCCAAGATAAAAAAAAGAGAGGGGACTAGAAAGAAAGGGAAAAAAGAATTATAAACAAGGAGATTCATTCAAGAGGAGGTCCTGCTCAAGGGCCAGCATAAAAATAACTGCCTTATACAGTGGCGGCCATTTGTATCTAAAGAAACCAAGAAAGCCCTGGCTGGATAACTCAGTCGGTTAGAGCACCGTCCAGATACACCAAGGTTGTAGGTTCAGTCCCCAATCAGGGCATACGCAATAGTCAACCAATGAATGCATAAATAAGTGAAACAACAGGTTGATATTTCTCTCTCTTTCTCTCTCTCTCTACTTCCTCTCTGAAGTCAATACATGAGCCCTGGCTGGCATAGCTCAGTGGATTGAGCGCGGGCCTGCAAACCAAAGGGGCGCCGGTTTGATTCCCAGTCTAGGGCGCATGCCTGGGTTGCAGGCCTGGTCCCCAGTGGTGGGCATGTGAGAGGCAACCACACATTGATGTTTCTCTCCCTCTCACCTTCCCTTCCCCTCTCTCTGAAAATAAATAATTAAAATCTTTAAAAATAAAAATAAAAAAATAAAGTCAATACATAAATTTTTTTTTTAAAAAGAAACCAAGAAGGCTGATGAAGCCTATAAAAAGAGAAAAATATTGTTCTATGAAAGAATACTAAGACGCTTCTATCCGCAGAGGGCTACTGCCATTTTTTTTTTCATTTGTTTTTATTTTGTCTTTTACAAGAAGAGAACATTTACTGGTTCAGGAATCATTTCAATCTGGACCTAACTTTTTCATTTGCATCAAACATTGATATGCCATTACAAACTGAAGATGTTCTATGACACAGGGGTTAAGAGCACAGGCGTGAAGCCAGATCTGCCTGAATTTGAGTCCTGGCATTGTGACCTGAGGCAATCTGCATAAAAGTCTGTCTCGTTTCCAAACCTGCGAAATGGAGATAATAACAATATCTACCTCACAGGATACTTGCAAGAAATTAAATAGGTTAAAATATGAAATCACTTAGAACAGTGCCTGGCCTATACTAATTGCTATAAAAGTATTAGCTATTAATTACTATAAAACTATTATCCTCTGGATCTAGAACATAAGCTCCATGAGAGCTGGGATTTTGTCTGTTTTCTTCACTACTGAAGCCTCAGGGACAGACATAACACAGATTTGTTGAATATTAAAAATGTGTTGACTAGGATGAACTTCAAGCCTGCACCACAGAAGCCCAAAGGAATGAACAGCACCACTGACAACTAAAATCTCCATGCTACTTCAGTCTCGAAGTTTCGAGTTCATAGAGGTTTTTACATACTCTATCTAGAGTGATTCACTGAAGCTGGTATGTCCATCTCACAGACAAGCTAAGACTCAGAAAGACTTAAGTGATTTGCCCAAAACAGGTCTGAGGCAGCACAGGAATTTGGGAAGGATATCCTACTTCCGTTTACTCTGGACCCTACCCCCAGAAAGCCTGAAACATACCCTACTAAACTGTTCCACTCTCCTTACCTGCAAATATACAGTTTAAAGTCACCAAAACACCTTCTCCCATTAGCTCAATATAATTGATGGGAAGGGAGAAAAGAGATGAAATAACATTCATAAACCGCTGAAGGTGGCCCTGGCCAGATGGCTCAGTTGGTTGGAGCAATACCCCATTCACCCAAAGATTGTGGGTTCCATTCCTGGCCAGGGCACACACAGATTCAATCCCCAGTTGGGGAATGTACGGGAGGTTGACCGATTGATGTTTCTCTTCACATCAATGTTTCTCTCTCTTCCCAACTCTCTCTCCCTTTCTCTCTCTCTAAAATCAATAAAAACATGTCCTTGGGTGAGAACTAGAAATAATAATAATAATAAAAAATAAATAAATAACTGTTGAAGTTGGACAATGGGTCAGTGGGATTGATGACAGTCTTCTCTCCACTTCTGTATGTCTGAAAGTTTCTATAATGAAAAAATTTTAATTAAAAATAAAGACCTTACTTCCAATATAAAGTCTCCCACTTCCATTGAGCACTATTGAGTTCTATTGAGCACTCCTAGGTGTAGGAAACCACCACAGCTGAGAACCCGCAGCACCTGGCAGCCTGAGGCAGGGAAGAAGTGCTGGGCTGGGAGCTGGGAAGCCTGTCTGCACTCTGCTCTAACTGGCTGAGACCTCACCCAACTAGCTACTCCTCTGGGCCCCAACTTCATCAGTTTCCTAAGGATTAAAATTCTGATTTCAACTTTCTACTAGCTCCTTAATCTCAACACAAAACCCAATTCATCTTTCCCTTATAAACCTCTGAGACCTGTTCTTCCTCCTGACTTCCCTATTCATGATGCCCCATTCTGTCAGCCACCCAACCATGAAAACTTCAACATCATCCCTGACTTGAAACATAGAGCTGACTGTTCTCTTACCCTTCTGATCAGTCAACAAATCTTTCTGTTCAACCTCCAAAATATCTCTTTATTTTTAAGAGAGAGGGGAAGGGAGGAAGAAAGACGGGGAGAGACAAACATCAATTGGTTGCTTTCTGTATGTACTCCAACTGACTGGGGACCAAACTAGCAACCCAAGCAGGCAGGTGCCCTGACTGGGAATTGAACCTGCAACCTGGCAGTTTGCGGGACAACGCCCAACCAACGGAACCAGGGACAAAATATCTCTTGAATCCATTACCTGCTTTCCAGTCCCAAGGCCACCAATTCAACTCAGGCCCTCAACATCCCTCACTTGGACTATTACCATGAACCAAGCTAAACTCCCTGTCTCAAGTTTCTTCACACTACTAACCCATCACTCTGATCTTCAGTCTGACATTTAAGATCCTCCAAAACCCAGTCCTGACCACTTGGCAGCCCCATCTTCCACTGTGTTCCTTTATGTTTCCCAGGGTCCAGGTAATCTGGATATAGTTTCCTGTGACCTGCCTCATTTCTGAAATCCCCCACCCCCACCCCCGCCCCTGGTCTTTAGTCACACTATCCTACCTTCCGAAAGCCCTCTTCTTTCCAATGCTTCTAATGAGCAGTGGTACAATTTAAATGCCACCTCTTCAGTTGAAGTGTTCCTCCACATCCCCAAGGGGGCAGTATCACTCCCTCCAGTTACCACCTAAGCAGTTCTTCTGAACCCCTTTTATAGCACCTATCAAATTCTTATTCTTTTTTTTTGGTGCTCCTATTCTCCCTACCAGATGATTACTTCCTAGTCTGCAGGAATGATGTTTTATTCATCTTTATATCCTTCAGAACAGAGCTGCTTAAGGAGAGTGCCATGGCACAGTGGTACATACCATGAATGAGTTAAAGATGCTCTCTCTACCAGGAGCATCCAACCTTTTGGCGTCTCTGGGCCACACTGGAGGAAGAAGAGCTGTCTTGGACCACACATTAAATATACAAACACTAACGAAAACTGATGAGCAAAAAAACGGTTTGAAGTAAATTTACGATTTTGTGTTGGGCCACATTCATAGCCATCCTGGACCGCTTACGGCCCGCAGGCCACAGGTTGGACACCCCTGTGTCTAGACAATGTTCCTACCGCCCTCCAAGCAGCCACAAAGGGGCTTTAGTAGCCAGAATCCCCAACTGCTCAAACCTGAAGCATTTTCAACCAGGCAGATGCCATTACGATAACTTCAGAAGCATTCAGAAGACACAACAGCACATGGTACACAGTAGATGCCCAATAAATATTTGCAAAATTGTACCTATTCCCCTTTCGAACACTATCCCCAAAATCACTTAACATATAAACCAGACCCTCTTTGAACATTTTCACTGAATAATGTTCTAGTTATCTTTTTAATAATCACCTCTCTATTAGCTGGCTATACTTGCCTTACTATCCAAAGCCCACATCAATAGTTTATTGCATAAAATAGCCAAGAATATGAACAATTCAACATGACGAGATTCAAAGAGTAAAGTTCAACATTATAGAGAAAAGAAACACAAGTACCACTTCACACTATTAAATGAGCAAAAAACTTTTAAGGAAAAAATGTATTTCAGTCCAGTTATGGTGAAACATAAATTATGAGTGCATGATTTGATTAAATATTTGCAGGCTTTCAAAATGTTATATAAATTAAACAGTGATACGTTTAACATGGAACTGTTTCATGATCTAGTACATACAAAATATTCAAATTATATACATCATAATTTAAAATGAACGTATTTTAATAGAATGCCAAAAAGAAAATCAACTATTTTAGTGGGCTAACCCAATTTTAACAATTTATTGAATATTATAACTTAAAAAAGTCACACCACAATGAGGACACAGAGGGGTTCCAGAATACAAACTTGATATCGTCTCAAAAAGAGGTCCGCCCTCCCCATACTGTCCACTCTGGCCTTCACCAAAAGCCCTCCTGCACTCCTTATCACGATGACCTATGACACCCCCAGATCTTAGCTTTCCAAAACAACAAACCACCTCAGCTGGTCTTCTGATCAGCCCCATGACCCTGTGGGGAATGAATCGTGTAAAACAAGCATATACTCACGAAACAAAGAATCCCTGCAACCAACTATTATTTTAGCAATCAGCAAGTAGTCAAGCCCACATTCAATTATAAATCCTAAAAGTATAGAATACTGTCACATTAAAGTCTCCGGGATTCTCAAGGAACTTGCAGACTCAGTGGTGGACTGAGTCACAGTAAAAAAGCGGTAGGGACTCATGAACAGATCAAAGATCTAGTGGCCAGGAGATCCCCCTACAGTTAAAAAGGGAAAAACTGTTATTTTAACCGCAAGAAACAGAAAACTAAAAACTCTAGCTTAAAACAAATGAGTAAAAAGTAACTGGCAATATCTTGTAAATCTCGTGCAGATAGAGTCCAAAAGGCAGGATGGCAAGTCATTTTATTAACACAGGAAGCTTTCCAGAACTGGTGATGTCTAACAAAAGACTGGCATTGAAAATATATTAAAAACATGCCTTTAGCACTGATGTTTCACAAGGACAATATTAAAACAGTCTTCTAGATGTTTTTCTGTAGTATTATCATTTTCTAAGTTTAATAATGGAAGACTAAAGTAGTATAATGGACCAAAAGACAAATTACTGTGAAACAATAAATATTTCTTTAGTTAGCAGAGCATTTCAGCAAAAGATAAATAATTTGAAGACTAATACAACCATTCTGTGGAGGGATCACAATCATTAGGAAAAAAGTTTAAACTTTTTCTATTGATAGAAACAAAATCTAGATACTGTTCTAAGTATCTAGATCCTCAAAGATGCAAATATATAGCCCCAGCTGGTGTAGCTCAGTGGATTGAGTGCCGGCTGGGAACCAAAGGGTCGCAGGTTCGATTCCCAGTCAGGGTACATGCCTAGGTTGTGGGCCAGGTCCCCAGTGGGGGCCACATGAAAGGCAACCACACACTGATGTTTCTCTCCCTCCCTTTCTCCCTCCATTCTCCTCTAAAAATAAATAAATAAATAAAATCTTTTTTTTAAAAAAGCAGATATATAGTCCTTCATGACAACATGCACATAGCAGATAATGGAAAACAATTCAACAGTTAACCGAGTTCATCAGAGCACAAGGTGATGACCACTCCAGAATGTCGACACAGAAACTGAAGGACCTCTCCAGTCCCAATCACGCCGACAGGGTGAGCTCCCATGCAGCCAAGCATTCAGAAGAGAGGTGGAAAATTAACCTACCCTCACTTCTCTTCAAACAAACTGACACAGCGGCAGGCTGTCTCTGCAGAGACTGTTCAGCATCGTCCAGTCTGTTCCAGAAGTAGCCACATCTTCAGGTTACCATTCTTCCACCCTGTCCCACCTCCTACTTTCTGGCCAGAAACTCTCATCTAGATTAAGTCTCTCTTGTCTCTTTCTCAGATTTTACCAAGTCCTTGTTTTCTAAATAAGGCTCTCCTAAACTTTACTCACCTGCAGTTCACTGCACTGGGTATCACCCAAATAGCCCATCAGAGCTCTTTATAATTTCTGAAAGAGAGAGAAGGGAGCTTTTAAATACACAGTAGAAAATACCATTGCTAATATATCAATTCTGGAACATTTGTATCCAGTATTCACAGCATACAGTTTGTTGGTCCACAGTATTTCAATAAAATGTAGCATAACTAGCCAGGACCAAGAGTCCTGAGATAAGAGTCCAGAGATATAATAAGTTTGGTTTAATGTTTCTCCTACTTAGCACTGTGACCTTGGACAAGTCATCTGACTTCTCCAGGCCTAAAAGTCCTCATCTGGAAAATAAAGACAGGCTGGACAGAAGCAGCAGAGCCTATTACCATGGAAAGAACACAAGCTTTCCAAGACAGAATACCAGCACCACTACTTACCAATCTGGTGACATTATGTCAGTTAGTTCATGTTTCGTCTTAATTCCCTCCTTTGCAAAATGTAAATAACAAAGACTACTGTTGAGTTGTTACGAGAATTAAAGGAGAGATGAATTATAAAAAGCCAATGGTAAGGATACTGTGCAGCGAGTCATACAATTACACAGATGGTAATTATCACCATTACCCAGCCCTAAAGTTATATGACTTCAATTCACAAATATTTATATTCTTAAAATATCAATAAATCAAAAACTTTACTATAATCTGACAATGCAATTAGCTGTTTGAGTTATTTCACTAACAATTCAATTACAGTTATCTTCAACTGATGGTAGTTTAAGATTATCACTATTACTTAACATCACAGGAAATGAGTGGAATAGTCCCTGCATAACCTCTAAACTGGTTCAGTGGCCACACCTTCCCTACCTCTCCCCCTGCTTTCACGCTACCAGCGCAGCTCAGCAACAAAGAGACCTCCCAAAAGCCAAATGATACCCACTGTTTTCTATCGTCAGCTCAAGGAAGATGACTAAGGGTGGAGGAAGGAGAACAGAGGCTTTTCTTTTTATTCTTTTTTACTTCATACACTTAAGTGCTGCTCGAATTTGCCTACCATAGCATGCATAAGTTTTGCATAAAAATAAATGAAAATAAAAATTTTAATAAAATATTAGTTACACAAATTGTTTATTGATAGGATGGTTGCCTTATGGAACTATTTTCACAAGAATTTCCACAAAAGAAAGCAAGAAGGCAAATTCAGATGTGCTAAGAACACCTTAAATGTGGCACAGAAATAACAAAAATCACAAGCATTCACACTGCAGAATGGTTCAGTCAAAAAATATGCTATGGCCCTGGCTGATGTGGCTCAATGGATTGAGCGCTGGCCTGTGAACTGAAATGTCACTGGTTCCATTCCCGGTCAGGGCACATCCTGGATTGCGGGCCAAGTCCCCAGCTGAGGGCGTGCAAAAGGCAGCCAATCGATGTTTCTCTCGCACATCGATGTTTCTCTCCCTCTCTTTCTCCCTCATTTCCCCTCGCTCTAAAATAATAAATAATTTTTTTAAATATGCTATTCATTCCTTGAAGAATATGAGGAATCAATCAGTTTTGCTTTTCTGTTTGTTTTTGTTCAAAAGCAAGACAAATATACAAACTCATGTTTTACCAGACAACTTTCTGCTCTTGGAGAAATTGACCCAGTAAAATTTACACAAGTAAACAAATTGGTATGACTCTTTGGTAATATGCTGAAAAACTTTCAATTTGTTTTAAACAACTGATGACTTAAAAAAAATTATATGCAAATTCAAAGTCTTCATGTTACATCTACAATGTTATTTTTTAAAAGAAATATTAACTCAATTAAATTCAGGATTACTCAAAAGTATTACCGAGCCCCCCCCCTGAAGTTACAGACCACTGCGTTTTATGCTCCTTCTAGCCAATGTTCAGAAATAATCCTGACTACACCCATCAATTTAAGTGAACTGTGAGCTGGTGTGGCCACTCCACACATTTCATAGTTCTCTCCTAGAAAACATTTCAAAATATTACTTAGAAATCAAATTATATTTGTATGTGCACTTATCTAAGTTTATCAAAATAAACCACCAGAACAATTTGCTTATAATTTTTGAGTAGCCCCTCCCCCTCTCTTGTGAGTTGATAAACTTGGCCCTAAATCTTCTATTCATTTGAAACAATAGCCAAAGGACCTTGTTTCTTGCCCTGGGTCTATATCTGCATCTTAAATATAGTCTGACAATTACAGACTAATTTACATTTAATATTAATAACAAGCCTACCTACTACACAGAAAACAAAAATGCATGTATGAGATCTGGTCTACTTCTTTGTAGGCCCCTCTGCAATATATTCTTAGCCTTTCATGAACACACTGTATATTTTTAAACTGCACAAGGCCCTTTGCAAGTAGGAATGATCTCTGCTGTTTAGCATCACTCCCCTGTTCATTAAAGCACTGGGCATTCCATAAATGTACATGAACTTTAAAACAATGCAGTTTAAATATTTATGGTAATCAGAAAATTAAACTGCTTGCTAACAGTTGCAAAAGTCAAGTTTACCAGCTGATAGAGAGGTACTTACTGGCTCCCCAAAACCACAGCCTTACCTAAAAATAGTGTCCTAGCTTCCCAGCCGAAAGGACGGGATAGAAAAGCTACGTCTCTGTTGAGCTCAAAGACACAGACTTCTGCTTCACCACGACCCTCATTACCATGGCATCTCCCAGTTTAGAAGACTTTGTGTAACGACTTGTTTGGTGGCCAACCACTAACTTCACTTTGAAGTGAATACTAACACTTCACATGGTCAACATGTGTGAAACTGTGGGAAATGTCTTGACACAAGTTAGGCCAAACACCAGCCACACAAGACTACCTATTCTAAATATTAAATTTTAGACTACAAATGAACATCTCCACAGGCCAAAAAGTAGATCACTGGTTCCTTTCCACAAAGTAATCTATAAATTTAAAAAATAAAAGTTTCAGATTAGGAAGTCTAAGGCACGAATATGACTCCATCTGTAAGCGGGAAATAAATAAATTTTAAAATCCATATTTGCTCTGCCAAGAATAAAAATGAATATGATACACACAAGCACTGCTGAGTTTCAAACACAAGCAAATGTCGTGTGTGCACTTACAAAAGGGTCTTGGTTTATGTCCACCTTCCTCTCCCAAGTTTTTTTTTTTAAGGCAAAATGTCAATTGTATGCCTCAATCTGGAAAAAAAATAAAAGCACAGCTTATTCTTTTTAAACAGATGTTGTGATAGATATGAAAAAGTTTGTGAGACGATTTCAAAATCCAAATGCTGCCCAGATGTGTTAAAAAAAAAAAAACCCTGCAGTAACCAATCAATCTACCATAACTTAATTTTCTCAATAAACTATAGTAAAGTATGTTTAAAGTTGAGAAAATTGCTTGTGAAAATTGTAAAATCAGCGAAGTTTTCCCCTTCTCTTCAGTACTGAACAGTTTACTAACACAATAGCAATAAAGTCCTTTCAACCCAAAGCATTAGAAGTCACATTAAATGAAGCAACACTTTTCATTCACACACCACATGTGGCCAGGAAATAACGACAAACCAGGCTTATCCCTAAAAGCTCAACAAAACTCAACACTATCGTTTTTATTTCAAAAATAACTATCAGAGAAACAAGGACTACTCCATTTTTCAGAAAATAAAAACAGGAGCCCTGGCTGGTGTAGCTCAGTGGATTGAGCGCAGGCTGGGAACCAAAGGGTCGCCAGTTCGATTCCCAGTCAGGGCACATGCCTGGGTTGCAGGCCAGGTCCCCAGTGGGGGCCACGTGAGAGGCAACCACACATTGCTGCTTCTCTCCCTCTCTTTCTCCCTCCGTTCCCCTCTCTCTAAAAATAAATAAAATCTTTAAAAGAAATTTATTAAAAAAAAAGGAGTGACTGATTTGCCTAAAATAATTCTTTACAATGGAAAGGGTGTACTTTACAGGAGCCACGCCAACTGGGGACACACAAAATCCACACACATAATCACTGACACTCAGTAGACAGAGTGATGGACACCAAAACACAGATAAAATTAAGACATCCAATTAAAGTTACAAGAGGAAATTTAAATAGGCAAACTATAATTACTCCTGGTGAAGATACTGGTCAAGGGTAGCCGCAAATAATATCTGGCTCTGGGTAAGCTCCTCTATGGCTAAGTATGTCGAAGCTACTGAAAAGTTTGGTACATTTGACATATTTTTCCTTTCTAAATCTAGCCCTGCCTATACACCCATCTGACTGAATAAGTTATTTGGGAACTAAAGATGGACCCATAAAATGACTAGTCTCAGCCTCACTCTTATGAGTTGACTAAAATAAAGGGGGAAAAAGTACATTTTAACTCCAGTCTCACCTTACACATCTCACCAGCACTGTAGTTCTTGTGATCAATCACTTCATCCAATCCCTGCGGTAAACAGAAAAGTAAAATGTGTCTATACAACATCAGTAGTAGTCACAATCAGTAGCAAACATTTGATCGACCTGAAGTGAAAGGGCATCTAAATCTCAAATGGAAAAAGTTACCAAAATGGTACAGTATGAGGCTTTGTAAATGAGTCTTACTTGAAAACAAAAATAATCCCTTTCTGTGTGATATAAAATAGATTACAAAATGTTCTTAAAATCCAAAACATAAAAAAGTCATCTCTTTTAGCACTTAATGACCTTACTTTCAAAAAAAAAAGAAAAAAAGAAAAAGAAGGAAAGGAGGAAAAGAAGAAATGAAGGAGAAGAAACCTCACTAATAGGAGCCGAGAGAGTAAAATCAAGAACTAGCCTGGACAACTTTCCCCCCTCCCCCGCCCCGCCCAGGAATCCACTGTTTCTGGAGTTATACATATTCTATTAATGATTTGCCTGAAAAGCGTAAGTTATGAAGGAGAAGGAATAACCATTTGGAGTTTCAAACAAAACCTAAGGAACCTAATCCAAGAAGAATCCTTAGACCCTGGATTCCATCCCTGTCTGAAGGACCCTCAGCAAAGGGAAGGGTATGGAAGGCTCAGATAATTGGGGGCGAGGAATCCAAGTCCCTAGAGAAAACTGCAGTCCCTGAGCCCTAGAGAAGGGGAAGCTTATAGGAATCTCCAGGAAAGGATAGTCTGTTTTTATTTGTGTGGATGTGCTTTCGACCCGAAGAGAATATCCGAGGAGGGGGCGGAGAAAGGGGGGAAGAAAGTGAAGCTCAGGAAAGAGCTCTCCGCGAAGGAGGGAGGAGGGCGCACCCCTGACCCACTTTTCCCGACGCCCACCCTTCGGCCCCCGCCCCACCCAGTGCAAGTCCGAGCCCTGAGGGGGCGATCGAGCGGGGCGTGGGAGGCCCGCTCGCTCCCCACCCCCAGCCGCGACCCGGAGGGAAGCGTGCAGGGAGGCTCGACTCCCCCTTGCGGAGTGCGGGGGGCTGGAGAGACCTCCCGCCTGCTCGCGGCCCGGGTCTGTACGGCCCCCTCTACACCCTGGGCCAAGGGCGCCGCGGCCCCCAGCGGAGGGGAAGGGGACCGAGGAGGGGAAGACGCTGTAAACAGCCCCAGCGTCCGGGCCTCGCCTCGAAGAGCCCTGCGTCTCAGGCCCCGCTGCGGGCCGCCGGGGCCCCCAGCCGGCCCTGGGGCCGCCCCTCCCGGCGCCCAGGGGAGCGGAGGGGAGTCCGGACCCCTTCTGGGAGGGCTACGGCATCTCGCAGAGCGGTCCCAGCAGCAGAGAAGGGGGAAGTCAGGACTTACCTGTCATTACTTTCTACGCCATCTTGGATCCACTTGTCAACGTCCCCACAAAGCATTATGGGTAAGAAAGAGCCTTTAAAGTGACTCCCCCCCGCCCTCGGCCCCCGACTCCCGCCTCCGCCGCCGGCGCCGCCCCTCGGGCCGCACCTCCAGCCCGGAAAGTTGCCCCCGGTGGCTGGCTGGCCTGGGCGCCCGCGGCCTGGCCCCCTTCCCTCCTCTGGGCCGTGTGCATTTAAAAGTCACCCCCATTTTTTAAAATGTAGCTTTGGGTTTTACTCTTTGCTCCAGCCCCTGGCCTCCCTTCCCCCAACTCCTCGCCTGCTCGCCAGTTCCCTTTGCCCCGCCGCCCTCCTCCCCTGGCAGACACCCCACGTCTGCATTTAATCAGCCCGAGGTTTCCCTGCTGCTGGCAGCAAAGAGTTGCTCATTGATTTATTTATGCGCATTATGTGTCTGTTATTGCTCCAAATCTTCGGTGCACGGCTGCGGGCTCCTACGACCCACTTCTCGCTCCGGGAAGCCGGGGGTCGCTTCGGGGCCCTGCAACCCTGCTGACCAACCGACGCTCTGATTCCCGCATTCGTGGGAAGAAAGGTTCTGGAGCCGTCGGGCTCCAGGATCTGGCGACATGGTGTCCCCGAGTCAACCAGCGTCCGAGAGCGTGCGGAGGGGGGAGCGATAGGGGAAATTATAAGCAAAATGCAACTTTTACCCTGTTTACTCCTCCTCCCGCTGCCTCCTCTCCTTGGCCGGTAACGTGATCCACGACCCTCTGGGTAGGGATTCCTCCCCTAGGAATGTGGACTCTACCGAATCTACACTTTTACCGCCCGCGGTGCGTGCGGATCGTGACTTCCCGGGTCAGGTAACTCGGGGCACGGGCTCCGGCTCGCGCGCAAAGGCGCTCCAGCACTCGCGGGAGGGCCCCCGAGAGGGTCGGGGACTGGAAGGAGGGTGTGCCCGCCGGGGTCCACCTGGTGAGTCCCAACAGGGAGATAAGCCCTGGCAGCCGGGCAAGGGGAAGACTGCGGGCACCACTCCCGCCCAGGGATTGTTGAGGAACGCAGTCTCCAGGCTGCAACTGAGGGCGCTGGAAGTAGGGGGCGCCCAGACGTTGGCGGGGAACCCCAGCGAGCGACCCCGCAGACCCACACCCGCAGCCCGCGCCTCTGCTGGAACCTGCGGGCTCTTTGAGGGAGAGCCAAGCTCTCTCCCCGATACTCGCCGCCGGCTTTCGCTTGTGCTGGGCGACCTGGCGCAGTCAGTCTCCTTTGCCCCTGGCGCTTCGGGCAGTCCCCTCGCCCTTTCACTTCCCAGTGCCTCTGGTCTCTGCTTTGCAGACTTTTGGGAGCCTGCTCTGACTGCTTTTTTTCTACCGACCCCCCCCCCTCCCAAGCAAATTTTTAAAGAGGTGTCCAAGGGAAAAGTGCTCCAGGACATCAGTGATTGCGAAACCGCACTCGGTACAAAATGCTGAATGACTCTGAAATTAGAGGAATGCTCGGGCATTAACCACCCCCCACTTCGGTGCACGGGGAGGGCTTCGGGCCGTGGGGCTACCCAAGGGTTCTAAGCTCCTCCAGACCCTTGGAGAAGCCTCTCTCGAGGAACCTAGTCGGCTGCTAACACGAGCCCTGCCCCCGGGGAGCGAAAAACTCCACCACCAGGCGATTGTTCCTGCCAGATGGGAAGAGTGAGGTGTAGACTCATTGAAGGATTGGCCCGGGGTCAGCCGTGAGGGAGGGAGCGAGGTAATGAGTCACTCCCAGCCGAGAACTCGTCGTGCCGGGGAGGGACCTCCCCTGAGTCACCCGCTTTCTCAGAGCTACGAGTGAGTTGGATAACTGGAGCCTGGAGCCAGGTTCCAGCGCAAGCAGCCACGCGGGGCCGTGGGCTAGGGATCTGGGATACAACCGCCTCTCGATCGGGGTCTGCTGCTGCCCCCTTTAAGCCCCTGAAGTCTCCTCATTGCGGGGTTCCCCATTGCTCCTTTTCCAATTTCCCTTCAGCCACACATGTGCACTGATTTAATGGTTGCTTTGTGTGTGCAGGCCATCTCCAGGTGTGTGGTCAGTTTCCTATAATTAAACACTAAATACGCTGAGAGCAAGTTCTGTGCTTCCCAAGCGTTTCTTTAAGTAGGCCCCTTTCTTTG
Organism: Micronycteris hirsuta; assembly: GCA_004026765.1. Taxonomy (NCBI): domain Eukaryota; kingdom Metazoa; phylum Chordata; class Mammalia; order Chiroptera; family Phyllostomidae; genus Micronycteris; species Micronycteris hirsuta. The sequence continues at coordinate 74,192 of PVJI01002271.1, read as the reverse complement.
CCTACAGGCCTTGACCCAAAGAAGGGCTTAATTTATGTACCTGCCTGACCCATTCATTCACTCCAGGGTGCATCCCGGTCCTTCCTTTCCTCCCAGTACGAGTGTTGCCTGAGCTAGAAGCCTCCTAACTTGCCCCCCCACCTCCGCAAGGACCCCCACAGTCTATTCTCCATCTGACCAACCCAGTGACATTTGTGATGTTAATGGATCTCTGACTCCTTTGCTTAACTCCACTAAAGGTGTCCCTATCACAATTAGAATAAAACCCAAATTCCTAACCGGGGCCACAAACCCCTTGTGAAGTGGCTCCTGCCTCCCCTTCCTCACTATGATTCCAGCACTGGCCTTCTCTCTTCCCCTGCAACACCCCAAGCTTCCTTCCAGAAGGAACCTCGTTCCCCAGCTCTGATGCTCATCTTTTCAGCACTCAGGTCTCTTCTCAAATGTCACCTCCTCAAAGATTTTCATGATCCCCTTAACCAAAGCAGGTCACTCTACTCTCTTAACCCTGGGTTAGAAATTCTCCTATCAGTTTGTTGACTGTTTATTATCTGCCCCGCCCCCATTGGAGTATAAGCTCCATAAGGGCACAGACCTTGTCTGGCTTGTTCACTCAGGGCCTGGACCAGGGCCTGGCACATAATAGATGCTCCACAAATATTTGTTGAATGACCAAACTTACCAGAGCTCAGGGCGATGATGAAAGAGGGTGCTGAAGAAGCCTGGAATGAGCTGCTGTAAGGGCCCTATCCCTTCATCTCTTCAGATCACTCCCACTGTGTACAGTTAGATGTGGGCAGATAGGAACGGAGCTGGGGGCGGGGCGGGGGAGAGCCACTTGGCCAGCATGAATGCTGCCCTCATTCTGACTCTGATCTGAGGAACACACAGCCCCAAATATTAATAATTCCTCAATCACTCCTCTTGCCCCTCCTTTCCTTGTTTTTCCCTCCCCATTGGCCTGAGTGAGGATAGACTCCAGACCTTTAGCTCTCGTGGATAGCTTTCTCCTGAGCTTCAGACCCTTATCCAACAACTTGTTGGCATCTGCACTTGGCTCTGTCATATACATCCCCAACTCAGCATGTCCAGGAGTGAATTTTTTTTTCACTTTTTTTTTTTTTCACTCCATATCCCCGCATTCACAATACAGACCAGGCAAAGGGCCTGGGCTGAGGTGTATATGGGGTGGGTTTACTCTGCCTCCTCTTTCTGTACAGGCAGTGTAAGAACACAGCCTGTGGTAAGCACGGGGAGGCCCAGGAGTGAATTCTTGATCTCCCCACAGATATGCTCCACCATGGTCTTCCTCAGTCTTGTTACTAATAATTCCGCTCTTAAAATTGTTCAGGCTGCTCTGACTGGTGTGGCTCAGTTGGTATGGGCATCTTTCTGCAAAGTGAAAAGTCACCAGTTCAATTCCTGATCAGGGCATATGCCTGGGTTGCAGGTTCTGTCCCCTGTGGAGGCGTGTATGAGAGGCAACTGATTGACGTTTCTCTCTTGCATCCATGTTTCTGTCCCTGTCTTTCTCCCTCCCTTTCCCTCTCTATAAATAAATAAATAAATAAATAAATAAATAATCTTTAAAATTGCGCAGGCCACAGTCCCTCCTGACTTTCAAACTCTACTTCCAACTGCAAATCCTGCTTTTCCTTTAAAATACACAGTATCTGTCCACTTTCCATCACCTCCATTGTGGCTGCTCTGGTCCAGTTCACTACAATCTCCTCCCGTTTGCCCCCATCAGTATATTCTCACCGTAACTGCCAACACTGGTTTTGATAAAATTAAATCAAATTCTATACCTCTTCTGCACGTGACTCTCTGATTTCCACTCATCTGATTCGGAAAAGGAGCCTGAGTCCCCCACAGTTTGCCTCTTATCATCTCTCTGACCTTATCTCCCACCTCTCTCCCTGGCTCACTTCAGCCATAATGGGCTCCTTTTTTTTTAATAGATTGTATTTATTTATTTTTAGAGAGAGGGGAACGGGAGGGAGAAAGAGGGAGAGAAACATCAATGTGTGGTTGCCTCTCACATGGCCCCGGCTAGGGACCTGGCCTGCAACCCAGGCATGCGCCCTGACTGGGAATTGAACCGGTGACCCTTTGATTCGCAGCCCGTCAATCCACTGAGCCACACCAGTCAGAGCACTGGGCTCCTTTTTGAGTGTTCCCTCCCCCAGTGGTATATCCACATGGCTTACTTTTTCACCTCTCTGAAGACTTTGCTCACCTCAATGAACCCCTTTCTCATCATTCAATTTAAAATTTCAGTATTCTTAACAAGTATTTTAGATCTCTTCCCCTTCTTTTTTTGTTTTCCAGAGCATTTCTTGCCTCCTAACATAATAAATTATTTGTTTAGTTATTCAGTTTCTGTCTGCCTCTCTCCATATGAGGTTTCAGCTTGCGGATCACCAAAGGCTTGTGTGTGTTGCTGAGAATTACATGTCCCAGCTGTGCCCTTGCGGCTAGCTGCAACCACGTGACTAGTTCTTGCAAGTGGAGTTAGAGCAAAAGTGCGACTCTGAATGGGCACGTGGAAATCTGCCTGACCAAAAAGACATGGGTTGGACTCTCAACTGATCAGACAACAAAACTTTAGTATGCTAACCCACTGAGAACTTGTGGTCTATTTGTTATAGCATTTAGCACCTTAATTACTACATCTTGGTTACTCCAGCCCACTAGCATGGAAGCTTAATGAAGGCAAGGACTTATGTAAGTTTTTTTCGTTACTGTGTCTATCCTCAGTGCCCGGAACAGAGTTTGGCAAAAAAAAAAAAAAAAAAAAAGGTTGAGCATGGGCTGGGAACCAGAGGGTCCCGGTTCGATTCCCAGTCGGGGCACATACCTGGGTTGCGGGCCAGGTCCCCAGTGAGGGCCATGTGAGAAGCAACCATACATTGCTCTTTCTCCCTCCTTTCTCCTTTCTCTGAAAATAAATAAATAAAATCTTTAAAAAAAAAAAAAGGTACTTAATAAATATTTGTTGAGTGAATGAATGAATTGCCTTTTCCACTACCAATCATGAAAATTAGTGAATGATTGGCAAAGAAAGGACAAAAAGAAGGGGTTTTTGTTGTTATTGTTGAGAGGTAGAAACAGTTTCTAGAGAATCATTGACTACAAGACTTTGGCAAAACTGAGAAAAGTTCCATTGAATTTTGTTCTCTGTTTTCACCTTTTCCTTTTCTACCTCTTCCCAAGTCTCTATTCCCCTCACATCCTCCCTCACTCTCTCTTTCTCTTTCCTCCTCCTTTTGCTTTCATGGATTTCCTTTTCTTCTCACTTGATCCAACAAGAATTCACTGCCTATTAATTTGAGCACTTAGATACCATGAGTTTAAAAAAAGAAATATTAAATCCTTGGATTCTTACACTCCCCTTCGACTTTTTAGCTCCACTTATTTAAGATTTTATTTATTTGCTTTTGTTTTTTAGGAAGAGGAAGGGAGGGAGAAAGAAAGGGAGAGAAACATCAATGTGTGGTTGCCTCTTGTGCGCCCCCTAATGGGGATCTGGCCTGCAACCCAGGCATGTGCCCTGACTGGGAACTGACCAGCGACCCTTTCTTTGGTTTGCAGGCTGGTGCTCAATCCACTGAGCCACACCAGCCAGGGCTACTTTTTAGTTCAATTTATTTATTTATTTATTTATTTTAAGATTTTTTTTAAATTTATTTATTTTAGAGAGAGGGGAAGGGAGGGAGACAGAGAGGGAGAGAAACAGCAATGTATGGTTGCCTCTCACATGGCCCCCACTGGGGACCCGGCCCGCAACCCAGGCATGTGCCCCGACTGGGAATCGAACCGGGACCCTCTGGTTCCCAGCCCGCGCTCAATCCACTGAGCTACACCAGCCAGGGCTTTTTAGTTCAATTTAATTTCTACTTGAGATACAGAAAAGAAGTGATCGTGGACCAGGTAATTCAGACTAATCCTCCCTTGAGGACAACTAAACCAAAATGGCATTACATTCTTCAAAACATGTGTTTGAACACAATTGGAAAGTTAACAAGAGCGTAAAACTACCAGGGGTAGACAGAATAGGGAGGTGATTCTGAAATTTGGGGTCCTTGAGCCCTAGGGCCCTGGGCTTTTGACAACAACTTGAATGAAGAGTAAGTGTCACCTCACACCCATTAGGATTGCTATTACCCAAAAAATATAAAATAGAAAATGGGGGCAAGGAGGTGGAGAAATCAGAACTGTGCACATTGCTACTGGAAAATGTAAAATGGTGCAGCCTCTATGGAAAACACTATGGCTGTTCCTCAAAAAATTAAACAGAATTACCACATGACCCAGCAATCCCACGTCGGCTTGTACACTCAAAAGAACTGAGAGCAGGGATTCAAATGGATATTGTACACGTGTTCATAGTAGCCTTATTCACAAGAGCAAAAAGGAGGAAGCAACCCAAGTGTCCATCAACAGATGAATGAATGAAAAAATATGGTGTGTCCATACAGCAGAATATCATTCAGCTTAAAAAGGAAGGAAATATGGACAGGCTGCAACGTGGCTGAACCTTGAGGACATTATACTAAGTGAAATAAGCGAGTCACAGGAAACAAATGACTGCACGATTCAATTTATATGAGGTACCAGTATGAACAGTAAAATGACAACAAACTCACAACTATCAACAACTGAACCTAAAAACAAAAACAGACTAAACAAGTAGAACAGGAACAGAATCACAGAAATGGTGATCCCATGGAGGGTTATCAGCAGGGAGGAGGAGGGAGGAGAGTGGGGGGAAAAGGAACAGGGAATTAGTAGCATAAATGGTAAGTATAAAATAGACAGGGAGAGGATAAAAATAGTAAAGGAAATGGAGAAGCCAAAGAACTTATATGTTTGAGCCATGGACATGAACTAAGGGGAGGGGGGAAGGCTTGCATGCTGGTGGGAGGAGGGATGCAGGGCAGAAGGGAATAAAGGGGAGAAAAAAATGGGACAACTTTAATAGCATAATCAATAAAATATTTTTTAAAAATTTATATGAGGCCCTGGCTGGTGTAGCTCAGTGGATTGAGCGCGGGCTGGGAACCAGAGGGTCCCGGTTCGATTCCCAGTCAGGGCACATGCCTGGGTTGCAGGCCAGGTCCCCAGTGAGGGCCATGTGAGAGGCAACCATACATTGCTGTTTCTCTCCCTCTCTGTCTCCCTCCCTTCCCCTTTCTCTAAAATAAATAAATAAAATCTTTTAAAAAAAAATGTATATGAGAGCCCTAGCTGGTGTAGCTCAGTGGATTGAGCGTGGGCTGCAAACCAAAGGGTCGCTAGTTCGATTCCTAGTCAGGGCACATGCCTGGGTTGCAGGCCAGGTCCCCGATGAAGGCCATGTGAGAGGCGACCACACATTGATGTTTCTCTCCCTCTCTTTCTCCCTTCCTTCCCTTCTGTCTAAAAATAAATAAATAAAATCTTTAAAAAAAATTTTTTTTGAGGTACCTAAAATAGTAGATCAAATTCAAAGCAAGCAGAAAGAAGGGTGGTTGCCAGGGGCTGGAAGGAGGGGAGAATGGGAAATTGTTAAATGGGCGTAGAGTTTTAAACTTTGCAAGACCAAAAGAGCTCTGGAGATCAATTGCAAACAACGTGAGTATATTTAATACTACTTTCTGTACACTTACAGATGATTAAAATGGTAAATTCTGTCATGTGTTTTTTACCACAATAAAAAAAAGTAAAAATAAATTTAATAGTTAAGATGATGAATTGTATGTTATGTGTGTTTTAACAAAACTTTTTTAAATCTTTTTTTATTGTTCAAATACAATTGTCTCCACTTTCTCACAACCACTTTCCCCTGCCCCACCCACCCCCACCTCCCACCCTCAATCCCACCCCCTTTGGCTTTGTCTATGGGTCCTTGATACATTTTTCCTTGACAACCCTTTCCTTCTTTCCACCATTATCCCCCTCCTCCTTCCCCTTTGGTTGTTGTCAGTTTGTTCTTTATTTCAATGTCTCTGGTTATACTTTGCTTGCTTGTTTGTTTTGTTGATTAGTTCCACTTATAGGTGAGCTCATATGGTATTTGTCTTTCACCACCTGGCTTATTTCACTGAGCATAATGCTCTCCAGTTCCATCCATGCTGTCGTGAAGGGTAGGAGCTCCTTCTTTCTTTCTGCTGCTCAGTATTCCATTGTGTAAATGTACCACAGTCTTTTGATCCACTCATTTACTGATGGGCACTTAGGTTACTTCCAGCACTTGGCTATTGTAAATTGTGCCGCTATGAACATTGGGGTGCATGGGTTCTTTTGAAGTAGTGTTTCAGGGCTCTGTTTTAACAAAACTTTTAAAGTAAAAACAAATGTAAAAAGACAAACCATGCCCTGGCCAGGGAGAGCATCATCCTGATGCACCAAGGTTGTGGATTCAGTCCCCAATCAGGGCATGTACAAGAATCAACCAATGAATGTATGAATGAGTGGAACAACAAATCCATGTTTCTCTCACTCCCTCTAAAATCAATCAATAAAAAAAATCTGTAAAGAAAAAGACAAATTAGCCCTGGCTGGTGTAGCTCAGTGGATTGAGCACAGGCTGGGAGCCAAAGGGTCCGGTTTGATTCCCAGTCAGGACACATGCCTGGGTTGCGGGCCAGGTCCCCAGTGAGGGCCATGTGAGAGGCAACCATACATTGCTGTTTCTCTCCTTCTCTTTCTCCCTCCCTTCTCCTCTCTCTAAAAATAAATAAATAAAAGCTTTAAAGAAAAAGACAAATTAAAAATTAAAAGAAAGTCAGTTTTATGACAAAAAGCCTACTAGAAATAAAAAGCAAGAATCACGGACAGACTTTCAAGGAGATAGAGACAAAGCTATAATTATAGTGCAAGATATTTTGTTTTTCAGCAACCATTAGAACAAGCAGATGAAAACTAGTAAGAAATAGATTTGAACAACTGGATAAGCCAACTTTACCTAATATACAGGATGGGGCAAAAACAGGTTTACGGCTGTTCGTATGAAAAATAATACAATAATTAATAATAACACAAGAATAAATTCTGTGTTTCCCATACTCCCAACTGTAAACCTGCTTTTGCCCCACCCTGTCCAGAGCCCTGTACCCACAACCGCAGATCACAAATTCTTCTCAAGTGCACGTGGAGTGTTTATGACAATACTAGACCATGTAGCAAGTCTCGACAAATGTCCAGTGATCTGCAGCGTGCAGGTACATTCTCAGACAGTGATGCCATTAAGCTAGAAAATAAAGGGAAAAAATGTACTTTTCAAGTAGGTAGGGAAGTAGTTGTTCCTTGCTAGTTTTTTAAAGTTGTACAAAGTGATCTATCAAGGTGTACAATATGATGACTTAATATCTATATATACGTTGTAAAGTGATTACCACAATCGAGTTAATTACTACATCTAGCAACCTACATAGTTACCCCTTTGCGGGGGTGGGGGTGAGAACACTTAAAATCTGCTCTCTGAGCAAATTTCAAGTATATAATACAGCAATGTTAACTATAGTCGCCATGTCATGCGTTGGACCCCCAGACCTTGTCACCTTATACGTGAAAGTTGTACCCTTGATGACATCTCCCCACTCTCAGCCCCAGGCGGCCATAGTTCTACTTTCTGGTTCTAGGGGTTTGGCTTTTTTCAGATTCCACACATAAGTGAAATACAGTATTTGTCTTTCTGGGCCTGGCTTATTTCATGCAGGATAATGCCCTCCAGGCTCACCCATGTTGTTTTTGCTCCTCAGTTCTTTCTTTTATTCACTACCTCTCCATCTCTGTCCCGGTCAGATATTTTCCGTGTGTGCCTGTGTAGGAGTGTGCACAGGCACCTCTGCAGGCCGCCTTGCCTCCGGTTCTGTGACCTTTTGCAGGCTCCTCTTTGCTGAGTCTGCGTTTCTGCGGGCAGTTCTCAAACTGATCATGACAGGAAGTAGGCTTCCCGGGGTCCTGAGTCAGCAGAGAAGAAAGGAAATAAAGGCCACAGAACTGTCGAAGAGGAAGAAGCCAGCTTGAAGGCAGAATCCATACCTCTAAAGCTAGGTCTAGAGAAAGAATAACATACGTTGTGCCTGGCGGCCCATTGTCTGCGGAGCACAGACTGCAGCAAGGCCCCAGCAGTGCTGCTTCCTATAACCAAACAACCCCGGGCAAGTTCCTTGCCTCTCTCCGCCGCAGTCTCCCCATCTGTACAACAGAAATGGTAAAAGAACCTTCCCACCGATTGCTATGAGGATGCCAGGCATCTCAGACCATGGCATGGACAGAGTAAGTCTGCCACAAGATTAGCTCTTACTACTTTCAAAGATTTGGGTTTTAAAGTGAGGAATTCAAAAACGCTCCTTTTATTTTCTTCCTGCCTTTCATTCCCCCCATGGTCCAGTTAATAACTCATACCAAACAAAGGAATGAAGCCAACCAGAAACAGCCTGGCGGTCTATCTGAAGCGTTTGCAATTGGACCAAGAGTCTTCCACAGGAAAATGGCACTCACCTAGAATAACGTGTCTGAGGGTGTTTTCATCCCAGATTCTGTCGCAGCTGGAAGTAGCACTTAGGGCCCACAAGCCCAGCTCCTGTATTTTGGGTAGCTGAAAGTTCAGAGTGGGGCTTTGCGTTCAGCAGTGTCAGCAAGAAGTACACAGTTCAGAGATGCATCCTCCCAGGGTAAGCCCACTTTCTAGAAGTGTTAGGATGGACTGCAAAAAGCCCAGACTTGGTGTGGGCATGGACAGTGATCAGTGACATGGACTTGGTCTGCCATGAGATCCTGGGCAAATGACTTCATTTCCCTGGGCCTTCCTGCCCATCAAACTGGAGTGTTGGACTACGTGGTCTTTCAAGTCCTTTGGATTCTATGATTGAGGATTTTACTCTTCTAATATCACAGAAACAACAACAGAAAAGTGGGCGGGAGGGTTGTGGCTAAGAACTAGCTAGAAGAAAAATAAGCCCCTGAGGTCCTTCTTTTTAAAAAACAAAACATGTTTTAATTACAAGTCAAATTTCAGTTGAAGGGGAAAAACAGCCCTCGGGCATTTTCTGTTCTATTTCATTTAACTTTCATCTTTCTCTTCAGTAGCAAGGTTCCGGAAGGTTTTGACACTTCCTACCTACAGACCCATCACATACACAAGAGGGCTCCCTGAAGCCCGTTTGCCATCTTGACCTGAAGTCCCTGCAGAGAAGGAAAACTCCCTGTTCGAAGGACTGGAGTCAACTGGAGTCAGTCTCTCGTGCCATTTCTGATGCTCTAGGGTTAACCCAGCACAGAGAGAGTGACAAAGCGCAAAGGCCTTTTTTTCCACGGATTCCACATTCATAACCCAGTACTTGGCAACCTGCCCTCTCACATGTTATGACACAAAAATGTGTTGCCTTCAGTATGGTTTTAATAGGCTGAGCCGTTTGTTTGATTGCTGTGCTTGGGTCTAGATTCAGAGACACCAGGACTTTCCCATCGTGTTTTCCCTGCTATGGTTCCCTTGTCTTTCCAAAGAACAGTCCGGGGATACACGGTAACGATTGCCCGAGGTCAGCTACAGGCCCTTCCTTGATCATGGCCTAAACTCTTCAAAGGCATTTGCATGCAGATTTGCAAAATATTTTGCAAAATTTGCAAAAAATTCACCAGTTTCAGATTTTGAAATTACTTGGCACAGGCCCGGGTCCACAATCGTGACATTCTCATGAGTGCGGTGCAGCAGATTTCTATAAACAAAGCAAACTCCAATCTCTGCAGCCTTCTGTAAAAATATTTATACCCCAAGAGAAAGATCTCTTCCAGCTCTAGGATGCTGTAATGTAAACATTTTACTATAAATGAAGTGCTTGTGAACAGGCTTGCCCATCCCCTCTGAAACTTCAAGTGCATAATTTTACCTAAACACATCTTTCTACCCCAAAGGCTTGGCTGAAAGGTAAATATCCTTTATGATTCTCCTCACAAGAAAAGAACCAAATGTTTATTGGATGTAAGGCAGTTTTGTATTTTTTTTTTAATAAGGGGCCTAAAAAATAAATCTATTGACTCAAAAGCCTTATGACCAGCTTTCTGGTATTCAGCAGAGCTCCCCAGAGCTGCAGCAATGGGCGCTCCAATAACAATCAGCCGCGCTGTCCCAGAAGACAGCCACAGAGCCATGGGTTGATGTAGCAGGAGTTATTAAATTTCTCCTTGCCCACAGCTGGATTTCTTTTCAGAGTAGCCTAATTTTTTTTTTCCCCCTTGTACCACCTTCGCCTGATTGAGTTATAGAAAGGCTTTATTTGTAGTCAGGAGAGTCTCCTGCACTTGCATCAGATAAAGCTGTCCTTCCCAGAACCCTTTTTACAGATAAGTGAGATGCCACAGCCCCAGGGACCTAAGAGTCAGCCTCAGACAGCCTGGAGCTGCTGAACTTGACCATCCTGTTATTCCTGACCTCTCCCTTGCTTGGCCCCCTGTCCCCCTTCCCTGCCTCCTGCCTACCTTCTCTTTCTCCTATTCAGTTGGGGTCTTACTCAGTTACTCCACAACTCTTAAGCAGAGGTCTTAACTGTATTTCATCCTACTTTCTAGAGCATTCTCAGGGTCGTTCTTCCACTTCCGTGTGTGCTAAGCAGCCCACCCCCAAATTTAATATGCCACCAAGCAGTCCCAATATTGTCACTGGAGTCATAGTTGCAAGGTTTTTCTCATTGATTATTTTTAGCTTGCTTTAGAACGCGGGCTTCTGACACACCCAAGTATCCATCCTCTTCCTCCTTGGTTTTCGGTGGGAACAAGGCTGCCCAGACTGCACGTTACAGCATGCAGTGCAGCTGGAAGCTGCCCTGGAGCAAAGAGATGTAATCAGAACTGTTGTGTGTAACGTCCAGAAAGGTCCCTAAAGGGGGCATCGGGCACCCTTCTTTGATCCTTCCTGGTTCTTACTGACAAGAAAGATATGGATATGCTGTCTGGAGCTTGGGCAGCCAGCTGGGACCACGAGGGTGCACACTAAGCATGCCAGAGCAGTAGGACTGGAGGTATTTTTTGTCTCTGTTGATTAGAGTGCTCCATAGAAGCCCTGGATTTACAGCCCAGTTCTGTCCCTTGAGGGAGAAACTAAACTATCACATTTAAGCCATTATTATTTTTGAAAGATACGTAACCAAATGTACACTCTAGAATATAAAATGTATAATGCCATTGCATAGAAATCAAATTTACCTAGACCTATGCAAAAGGATGGGCCTTGTAGAGAGGACAAATATAAAGGTGGGACATTCTGATGACTCAAAAGTCCTCATGACCAGTTCTCCCCTGTTTACAGGACTCCCTCAGTACCACAAATGACATCCACTAATATCTTTAATATCCAGAGGCAGAAGATATTTTAACGTTTTCTAAATTTTTATGGCATAGTTGCAGATTTGCTGGCAAATCACGAGAATAATACGAGAAAGTCCCATACAACCTTCACCTACATTCCCCAAATGTTAACATCTTGCCACATTCGCTTTGTTATTCTCTGTATATCAATTTCTTTTCTGAATATTTGAGAATAAGTTGCAGATACACTGCACCTTTACCCATAAACACTTTTTTTTTAAGATTTTATTTATTTTTATTTATTTTTTAATTATTTTTTTAAAACAAAATCTGGAGTTTAAAGATTTTATTTTTATTTATTTTTAGAGAGAGAGGGGAAGGGAGAGAGAAAGAGAGGGAGAGAAACAGCAATGTATGGTTGCCTCCCATATGGCCCTCACGGGGACCTGGCCCGCAACCCAGGCCTGTGCCCTGACTGGGAATCGAACCGGGACCCTTTGGTTCCCAGCCCGTGCTCAATCCACTGAGCTACACCAGCCAGGGCAACACTTTTTTTTTTTTTTTTTTTAAAGATTTTATTTGTTTATTTTTAGACAGAAGGGAAGGGAGGGAGAAAGAGAGGGAGAAACATCAATGTGTGGTTGCACCTCACGCGGCCCTCACTGGGGACCTGGCCCGCAACCCAGACATGTGCCCTGACTGTGAATCGAACCGGCGACCCCTTGGTTCGCAGCCCGCGCTCAATCCACTGAGCTACACCAGCCAGGGCTTAAGTGTTGTATGTCCTAAAGACAAGGGCTCATGTGACAACATAACCACATTGAGGTTATCTATTAATAAATCAGAAAATGTGCCCCGGCTGGTGTAACTCAGTGGACTGAGCGCCAGCCTGTGGACCAAAAGGTTGCTGCTTGCATTCCCAGTCAGGGCACATGCCTGGGTTGAGGCCAGATTCCCAGATGGGGGCACATGAGAAGCAACCAATCAATATTTCTCTCTCACATCCATGTTTCTCTCCCTCATTTTCTCCCTCCTTTCCCCCTTTCTAAAAATAAATAAATAGCCCTGGCTGTGTGACTCAGTGGATTGAGTATAGGCCTATGAATCCAAAGATGGCTGGTTCAATTCCCAGTCAGGGCACATACCTGGGTTGCGGGCCAGGTCCCCAGTAGAGGGCATGCAAGAGGCAACCACACATTGATGCTTCTCTCCCTCTCTTTCTCCTTCCCTTCCCCTCTCTCTAGAAATAAATAAATAAAATAAAATAAAAAGAAAATATAACCTTTGTACAATACCATTAGCTAATCTATAGAGCCGTTTCAGGTTTTGCCTGTTCCCCCAACAATGTTCTTTATGACAAGAAAACCCCATATCATGCGTTGCGTTCTCCTGTCATGTCTTTCTAATCCTCTCCAATCTGGAAAGCTGTTCTGTCTTGCACTGTCCTTCACGGCCTTGACATTTTTGAGGAGTAGGTTACTTTGTAAAATGTCCCTCACTTTGGGTACATCAGATGCTTTTGTCATGATGAGATTCAGTTGTGCATTTGTTATTCTCAGCGCATCACATCAGAAGGCATGTGGTGGCAATTAGTCCCATTACTGGTGACGTTCACTTTGATCATTGGTCAGAATGCTGTCTTCCAGGTCTCTCCACTCGAAGTTATTATTTGCTCTTTGTACAATTGTTAAGTATCTTGTGGAGGGATATTTTGAGATGGTGTACAATCCTGTTAGTCCTTCAACTTTCACCCACCCGTTTTATCATCTATTGATGATCTATGCATAAATCAATTATTACTATGATGGTTGACCGATAGTGATATTACAACACTTTCTCTTGTATGTTCTTTCCAAGGGGGGCTGAAATTTATTTATTTATTTTTAATTGTATTCATTTGCTGGTTAAACCACCTTATTGACACATGAGGACTGCCACTTAGAGCATGAAAGCAAAAACACAGGCACGTGGGAATTGTCTCCATGAACACTATAAATAAAAGTCATTTACATGTTAAGACATCTTTTTTTTGAGCCCAGAGCACATCTGGCATTCGTTGGATTCTGGGATTCAAAAGCAAATGAGCCCTGGCTGGCGTAGCTCAGTGGATTGAGCGCGGGCTGGGAACCAAAGGGTCCCGGTTCGATTCCCAGTCAGGGCACATGCCTGGGTTGCAGGCCAGGTCCCCAGTGAGGGCCATGTGAGAGGCAACCA
>PVJI01002271.1:40972-60586 GCA_004026765.1 Micronycteris hirsuta | reverse complement strand
CACGCACCCCCAACGGGGGACCTGGCCTGCAACTCAGGCGTGTGTCTGACTGGGAATTGAACCAGTGACCTTTTGGTTCTCAGGCTGGTGCTCAAACCACTGAGCCACACCAGCCAGGGCTATATGTAGAATCTTAAAAAAAAGAAAAGACAAATAAAAGCAGAAACAGAGCCACAGATATCGAGAATGACCTGATGGTTGCCAAGGGGATGAGGGTGAAAGGATGGGAATAAAATAAAAGATTTAGGGCAACTGGTGGCACTTTGTCACTACGTAATAAATAAATAAATTTGAAAAAAGGGGGTGATAAAACTGGGAAAATATAGCAATTAAATTTATTCTTCAAATGAAAAAGACTGATATACGTTGGAAAGTACATCATTCCTTTTCTTTTTTTTTTTTTTTAAAGAACCAGGTGCCTTGTTGGGCAGGAGCGGGGATCCTGTGTTGAGTGCACTGAGGGAACCCACGTTGCTGTCATAAAACTACGTAGGATAAGGAGCTTTGTGGGAGGCAACAACTTGAACCCTGTCTTCTATCATTGATATGTCTGAGGAACTTGGGTGCCCAGACAGGGGCAGGACTACAGAAACCTTAAGAAAGGCTGGTGTGGCTCAGTTGATTGATGTCCCTCTCCCTCCCTTCCCCTCTCTCTAAAAATAAATAAATAAAGTCTTTAAAAAAAGAAAGAAAGAAAAAAGATTTCACTTTAAGGAAAGAAAGAATTGGCTGGACATCCCAAGACCTCCATAGTCTCAGCACCTGCATTTGGAGGCGTCGCCCAACAGTGTGTCAAATGTGAAACACACCCACATACCATATCCCATCAGTTTATATGTGTTTATGTTAGTTTAATGTCACTTGGTTTTCCTTGGTTAGTTGACATTTTCTCAGCATTATTTTGAATATATTTCTATGGTTGAAAGCCAATACATTTTGGAGGGGCTTCTCAAATCTTTTTTAGGCTCTGACAAAGCTCATAGGCCCTAGGAACTGCGCCTAAAGTACCTAATGAAATTTTTTTAGTGGAAAGAAGTTTTATTTGCTTTATCTCAGAGACAAATGTCCCTGAATGAATCAAACTTACTTCTTAAAAAAAGTAAAGTGTAGTGAGATATAATTTACATACTATAAAATTCACCCACTGAAAGTGTACAATTTAACAATCTTGGTACATTTACAGAGTTGTGTAACCGTCTCCACTATCTAATTATAGACTATTTCATCACTTCCAAAAGAAACCTTGTACCCACTTAAAGTCACTCCCCATCCTCCCCTCTGCCCCTGGCAACCACTAAACCGCTCTCTGTCTCTACAGATTTGCCTTTTATAGATATTTCATATAAACGGAACCACATAGTATGGGGTCATTCCTTTGTGACTGGCTTCTTTCAACTTAGCCTGATGGTTTCGAGGTTCATCCATGTACTTCCTTCATTTTTATTAGTGATTATGGTTACATTGTATGGATATAACACATTTTATTTATCTGTTCACTGGCTGATGGGCAGTTGGGTTGGTTCCACATTTCGGCTATTGTGAGCGATGCTGCTATAAATATTTGGTGCAAGGCTTTGTGTGGACACATTGTCATTTCTCTAGGGGTGGAACTGCTACATCATGTAGGAACATTTGGAGAAATTGCCAAACTATTTTCCACAGTGATTGCACCATTTTACATTCCCACCAGCAGTGAATGAGGGCCCCACTTTCTCTACATATTTACCAGCACTTCTGATTCTAGCCATCCTCATGGGAATAAAATGGTCACTCCTTCTGGTTTTAATTTGCCTTTCCCTAATGACGAATGATGTTGAACATCTTTTTCTTTTTTTTTTTCACTTTTTTTTTAAAGATTTTATTTATTCATCTTTAGACAGAAGGTAAGGGAGGGAGAAAGAGAGGGAGAGAAACATCAATGTGTGGTTGCCTCTCATGTGGCCCCCACTGGGGACCTGGCCTGCAACCCAGGCAGGAGCCCTGACTGGGAATCGAACCGGGACCCTTTGGTTCGCAGCCCACGCTCAATCCACTGAGCTACACCAGCCAGGGCTTTTTTTTTTTTACTTTTTAAAAAAGATTTTATTTACTTATTTTGGAGAGAAGGAAGGTGGGGGGAGAAAGAGAGGAAGAAAACCATCGACGCGTGAGAGACGAAGGGGAGAGTTGGCTCCCCTTTGGGTCTTGACCAGGACCGAACCTGCAACCCAAGCATGTTGCTCAACCTGGAATCCTTCCTTTTGCCCGCAGACCCCCAACCTACTGAGGCACACCAGTCAGGGATATTTATTTACTTTTCAATAACTTTAAGTCCTTGAGGGGCACAGCATTACACGGATTCTGTGTCCAATGGCCTTGGCAGGAAGGTTGCTGTGGAATTCAGCATGAGCCGCGCCACTGTTTCCGTGAGCATGAGTTCCCTTTCCCCAGAATACTCTTTATTTTGTTTACCACCAGGAGTCACTGTGCTGTTCTTTGCTCTGTACACATAAGCACATCTCTTGCCTACATAGAACTCAGTTTCATCCCGAGCATAAACACCTTCAGTTTTATGAAGAGCTGTGTGCTCCCTCTGGTTCCACAGAACCACTTACACCTGGCAAAAATGGCCTTGGACCAGCCTTCCAGACGAGTATGTTGTTGTAGAAGTCCAGTTCCCGGCAGGCTCCACAGGCTCCCAGGCGGGGGAAACAGTGGACATCTTTTTATGTGCTTATCGACGTTTGTGTATCTTCTTTGAGAACGGTTTATTCAATCCTTTATCCATTTTAATTGGATTATATGTAAAGAGTTCTTTCTTTATATATTCTGGATGCAATTCCCTTATCAGTTATATAATATAATAATTTTTTTTCATTCTGTGGGTTGTCTTTTCACTTTCTTTATGATGTCCTTTGAAATATAAAAGTTTTGCCCTGGCTGGTATGGCTCGGTGGATTGAGCGCGGGCTGGGAACCAAGCAGTCCCGGCTCAATTCCCAGTCAGGGCACATGCCTGGGTTGCAGGCCAGGTCCCCGTGAGGGCCACGTGAGAGGCAACCACACATGGCTGTTTCTCTCCCTCTCTTTCTCCTTCCCCTCTCTCTAAAAATAAATAAATAAAATCTTTAAAAAATTAAAAATAAGTAAATAAATAAAAAATCTTAAAAAATAATAAAAAAATGAAATATAAAAGTTTTAAATTTTGATAAAGTCCCATTTGTAAATTCTTCCTTCTATTGTTTGTGCTTTTGGTATTGTATCTAAGAAATCATTACCTAACATAGAGCCTTAAACATTTATTCCTATTTTTTAAATTATTTTTTATTGATTATACTATTACAGTTATCCCGATTTTTTCCCCTTTGCTCTCCTTCACCCAGCACCCCTCACTCCCTTAGGCAATCCCCACACCATTGTTCGTGTCCATGGGTCATGCATATAAGTTCTTTGGCTACTCCATTTCCAATACTGTACTTTACATCCCTGTGGCTATTCTGAAACTGCCTATTTGTACTTGTTAATCCTCTTACCTCTTCAACCATTCCTCCACACCCCTCCCATCTGGCAACCATCAAAACACTCTCTGAATCCATGATTCTGTCTCTGTTCTTCTTGTTTGCTTAGTTTATTTTCTAGATTCAATCGTTGATAGATACATATTTATTGCCATTTTATTGTTCATCATTTTGATCTTTTTCTTAAATAAGCCCCGTTAACATTTCATATAATGGTTTGGTGATGATGAACTCCTTTAGTTTTTTCTTGTCTGGGAATCTCTTTATCTGCCCTTTGATTCTGAATGCTGTCTTTGCTGGGTGGAGCAATCTTGGCTGTGGGTCCCTGCTTTTCATCACTTGGAATATTTCTTGCCAATTTTTTCTAGCCTGCAAAGTTTCTTTTGAGAAATCAGCTGACACTCTTATGGGAACTCCCCTGTAGATAACTAACTTCTTTTCTCTTGCTGCTCTTAAGATTCTATCTTTATCTTTAATCTTTGGCATTTTAATTATGACATGTCTTGGAGCGGGCCTCTTTGCATCCATCTTGATTGGAACTCTCTGTGCTTCCTTGACTTGCATGTCTATTTCCTTCACCAAATTGGGGAAGTTTTCTTTCATTATTTTTTCACATAGGTTTCCAATTTCTTGCTTTCTCTCTTCTCCTTCTGGCACACTTATGATGTGAATGCTGGACCTTATGAAGTTGTCCCAGAGACTGCTCACACTATCCTCATTTTTTTGGGTTCGTTTTTCTGCTTGTTGTTCTGATTGGTTGTTTTTTGCTTCCTTATGTTCCAAATCATTCATTTGATTCTCAGCTTCATCCACTCTACTGTTGTTTCCCTGTAAATTGTTCTTTATTTCAATTTTTTAAATTACTTTATTGTTGTTCAATTACAGTTGTCTACATTTTCTCCCCTCCTGTCCCCCCTACCCCATCCAAACCCACCTCCCTCCCTTGCTTCCACCTTCCCCCTTGGTTTTGTCTATGTGTTCTTTATGGTACTTCCTGAAAACCCTTCTCCCCACAGTCCCCTCCCTATTTCAATTTTTTATGCTGCTGAGATCCACACTAAGTTCCTTGAGTATCCTTATTGCAACTCATAGATTGCTTATCTCCATTTCATTTAGCTCTTTTTCTGGAGTTTTGACCTATTCTTTCATTTGGGCCATGTTTCTTTGTTTCCTCATTTTGGCAGCTTTCCTGTGTTTGTTTCTATGTATTAGGTAGAGCTGCTATTGGTACCCTGTATTGGTAGTGTGACCCAATGTAGTAGGTGTCTTGTAGGGTCCAGTGGCAGAGCCTCCCCATCACCCAAGCTGGGTACTAGAGATGTGCTCTTTGTGTAGGAGTACGCCCTCCTCTTGGTGTTGAGCCTTGATTGCTGTTGGCAGGTCAATGGGAGGGATTTACCCAGGCCAGTCAGCTGCAAGGACTGGCTGTGACCACTGACCACCAACCTCCACCCTCCGTGGAGGATCAGCTGTGCAGGGACAGGGTGGTGGTGCTCCAAAGTGATCTGTAGCTGTCCACTGGGTGCACAGGCTCTGGGATTTCATGGGTGGTGCAGGCCAAGGTCATCCCCAACCTGTGTTTTCCCTGAGGCCAACCTGCCTGCGCTATAAAGCAATCGGAGATGGCTGCTACTTCTGCTGGACTTGGAGATTCCCAGGTGAAGCCAAGCTGTTAATCTAGGCTGGCTATTGCTAGTGTTAGGCCTGGAGCCAATTAGCAAGTGGTATGGTGTCTGCTGGCTCCCTGAGGCCAACTGATGCTTGTTTGAGAGGATTTAGGAAGTTATCAAGTGTAAGCCAAGACCAGCCATTCATATGGAAAAGTCACAACAGTTTGGGCAGGCCTGTTAGTTGGGTGGGATGGAGTCTCAGGGGATCTCCAGTACAGGTCAGTGTTAGTTAGGCTGATGGAATCTCAGATATGACACCCACCTGCCAGCTCTGTGGCTGGGATCAGAAAAGGGACAATGGCCTCTGTCCATCCTTCTGTCTGGGAGAGAGCTGTCCCCCAGCTCTTGCCTTGATGTCAGACACTTCAGATCCTTCCTGTGTGTCACTGGTGCCTCTCAAGTTGCTACTCCAGTGTTGGAGCTCAGAGGGAGTGAGTCCGAGTAAGTCCATGTGTGGGATCTTTAAGAGGAACTGCTTGGGATTCTAGGAGTTTTTTTCCAATGACTCAATCCCTATTGATTTGTGCAACCAGAAATTGTGGGGACTTATCTTCCTGGCACTGGAAACCTGGGCTAAGGGGCTTGGTGTGGGGCTGGGACTCCTCGCTCCTGAGATATCCCTCCCGAATTTTATCCACCACATGTGGGTGTGGGACCAGCCCGTTGCATGTTTCTGCATCTCTGCCTCTCCTGCCAGTCTGGATGGATGTGGTTTCTTTAAATTCCATAACTGTCAGGCTTCCATTCAACTCAATTTCTGATGGTTCTGAGTGATGGTTATTTTATAGTTTAGTTGTAATTTTGATGTGGTTATGTGAGGAGGCAAGACTTGTATACCTCTGCCGCTATCTTGACCAGAAGTCTTCTATGTTTTCTTCTAAGAGGTTTATAATTTTAGCTCTCACCTTTACATCTATAATACATTTTGAGTTAATTTTGGTTTTGAGTTAATGTGGTGTAAGGTGGGTTCAGCATAAGTATTCTACATGTGGATATTTGGTTGTCCTGACACAAAAAGGCTCTTCTTTCTTCCATTGACTGGTTCTGACACCTGAATTTTACAATTGTTCTGAAAGTTAGATCCAGTGAACGGATCCGAGAATTAGGGAAAAGTGGTTATTTTCAGGCATGATACGACTGCGGATACCTAAACCTGTCCTGCAGACCTCTTAGACAGTAAGCTTGCATCTTGTGAAAAGAATGGCAGCCTTCTGTTCTGCTTCCCGAGGTGGCAACAAGGATCTCTGGTTTTTCAGACTAGCAGTGGGATTCAGTTTTCTTGGCATTGTGCATGGCAGGTTTCCAAGTCCACCAGCACCTAAGTGGTGATCATAGCAAAGGGGTCTAAGTATTGCCCATGGAGCAGTACTATGTACAGCTGTCAGGACTTGGATCCTTTAGGTCCTAGTTCAGATACCACAATGGCAACCAATGACTAGCACTGGTTTATGAATACCTAAGTACCCGGATAGTTCCTAAAGGTATTTTGTGAAAGTAGGAGAGACTACTATAAAAGATTGAAAAGGTGAGAGCTCAGGGCAACTGAGATATGGGCATTCATTTAAACAGGCCCTACCTGTAGTCACCAACCGGTAAAGTGTGAGACACCAAAATGCGTGCACAATGTACAAGGAGGCCCATGCACTTCGTGGTGCTGCAACTTGTCAGGACCTAGCCAGGGTCAAACAACAGGGGAGGAAATCAGCAGGTGACACAAAGGCTGGGAATTTAGAGCCGGAACTTGAGGCCAAAGAGCATAGATAGGCCAAAAGCAGAAGTGAAACAGAGAGATGTATCAGGAGCCAAATGTCAGGATCCAAGAAGGCAGGTTACAACAGAAACATTAAAACCAAGAATGTAGTAAAAATAAGACACTGGAGACAGAGACCAAAGGTGACATTGTGACTGGGAGCCCAGCTAACATATCGCTAGAGTTAGAGGCCAACTGGGTGACCCTGCCATGAGCCAGCCTTTTAAAACTCCAGCCATTCACCTCAGCGGCACTCATCTCTGCACCCCGGAGAGGTGAGTTCCTGGTCTCAAAACTGGTGCTTGTGACAACGCTTGACACAAGGAACACAAGTGCTGAGTGCCTACTGTGTGCCTGAGGTGGCAACATGTGTACTTGGAGGTAGAAACTGCTGTCATAGTGTAAGACAAGTCCTGCTCTCGGGAAGCCGAGAAGGCTGCTGGCTCAGAACGTCTCCAGGGTGACACAGGTCCTAGGGCTGTAAGGTTGCCACTCAGCTTAACCACAGTGGCAATCAGTGGCTGGCCCTGATTCATAGGCACATGTCCAGGTCAGCGCAGCTAATAAGTGGAAGAGCCAGGATCACAGTTCAAGTTTCTTACTCACAGGTGGGGCTTTTTCTTCTACACCATGGAACTCAGAGGCACAGTGAAAGGGACAATGAAAAAGATTGAAACTGGATTATTTCTGTAGGTAGAACGATAGGGAAGGGACAGTGGAAGAGAAGGACTTAAGAGTGCAAGCAGTGAGAGAGAAGTTATGAAATTGTATTAAGAAATTGTCTCAGAAACAGAACTTACATATGTGTGTGTGTATGCATAGGAGGTCAGTCCGGAAAAAGTCCAACCATTGTTAACAAGAATGTCCAACCATAACAAGAATGGTTTGCATGACATCGGTATAAGCTGACAGCCAAGGAGAGTAGACTTCAATTAGCATGTGTGAACAATGGCGACTTCATTGTACTAGTCAGCGGGGGTAGTAGACGCTGTTGAGTGAGCATGTGCACTGTGTGGCAGTCGCATTCAAAATGACTGAGCAAGTAGAGCAACGAATCTGCATCAAACTTTACATTAAGCTTAAACATTCTTCTGCAGAAACTATTCTGATGATTCAGAAGGCTGCAGCTATGGGCAACTGGTGATTGGCAGCTTCATCACAACAACGTGCCTGCTCATGCATCACGTATCATGTAGAGAGTTTTGGCAAAACATCAAGTCACCCAGGTGACTCAGCCCCCCTACAGCCTAGATTTGGCACCCTGTGACGTCTGGCTTTTTCTAAAACTAAAATCCTTTGAAAGGGAAGAGATTCAGACCATTGATGAGATTCAGGAAAATACAAGGGGGCAGCTGAAAGCGATTAGAAGAACTGCGTGAGATCCCAAGGTGCCTACTTTGAAGGGGACTAAGGCATCATTGTCCTATGTACAGTGTTTCTTGTATGTTGTATCTTCTTCAATAAATGTCTCTATTTTTCATATTGCATGGCTGGATACTTTATGGACAGGCCTTGTATATCCACTTTTCTGTGCACATATATGTGTTTATATATTAAAGAGATTTATTATTAAAAAATGGCTCACACAATTATGGAGGCTGACCAGTCTCAAGATCTGCAGTCAGCAAGCCGAGACCCAGGAGCCAATGGTACTGTTCCAGCCCACGTCTGAAGGCCTGCGAACCGGGAGAGTTGATGGTACAAGTTCCAGTCTGAAGGCATCAGAGGACTGATGTTCCAGCTCAAGCAGTTAACGCAGGTGAACTTCCCTTTCACTCAGCCTTTTTGTTCTTTTCAGGTTTGCCATTGATCAGATGAGGCCCACTCCCGTTAGGGAGGCAGTCTGCTTTACTCAGTCTACCAGTTCGCATGTTAACCTCCATTTCCACAAACATCCTCACAGACACACCCAGAATAATGTTTGACTGGATGGCTGAGTACCCTGCGGCCCACTCAAGTTAACGTATAAAATTAACCATCACAGGGAACAAGGAAGTAGCAATGCATTACTTTCCAAAGGGTCCCAAAGACTCAAGCAACCAGCCTTGCCGCATGCTGGGGAGATTTGTAGGTAGACTGTGGATTCTCTAAGGGGTGCTGCTGACCCCTACAAGACTTTTGAAATCTGTAGGGGTGGTGTTGATTTTCCTAATCAATGGAGAATGCTATTTCATGGTGGGAGACCAGACATGCTAGACATCATACAAATCACATGGTAGCGCAGGAATTTTGAATGCCCCACTGGATATTCATAGAGGTGAAAAATTATTATATAAGTGTTCATTATCATGCAGGTTCTGTCTCAGCCTGGAACCTAAGTCTGCTTCACATACAATCACAAAGTTTCTTAGCACGTTCAATAAAGATGAAAGTTTGGGGGATTCAATTGTCTTATAAATTCAGGGATGATTGTGCTTGGTTTTGTGTATGTCCTTTCAGGCTGCTATAACAAAATACCATAAACAAGGTGGTTTATAAACAACAGAAATTTATTTCTCACAGTTCCAGAGGCCGGAAGTCCAAGATCAACATACCCGCACAGTCGGGTTCTGCTGAAGGCTCTCTTCCGGGTTGCAGGCTGCCGACTGCTCATTTTATCCTCACAGAGTGGAAGACAGAGTGGAAGGAGGAGCAAGCTAGCTCTCTGGGCTCTCTCTTTTTTTTTTTTTTTAAAGATTTTATTTATTTATTTTTTAGCGAGAGGAGAAGGGAGGGAGAAAGAGAGGGAGGAACAGCAATGCATGGTTGCCTCTCACATGGCCCTCACTGGGGACCTGGCCCGCAACCCAGGCATGTGCCCTGACTGGGAATCGAACCGGGACCCTCTGGTTCCCAGCCCGTGCTCAATCCACTGAGCTACACCAGCCAGGGCTGGGCTCTCTTTTATAAGGGCTCCTTCATGACCTCCCAAAGGTTCCACCTTCTAATACCAGCACCTTGGGCATTAGATTTTCAACATTCTGAAGGCAGGAGTGGGGAAGGAAAACAGTAACATTTAGACTGTCACAAAGGACTCTCCCCAAAGTTATTTTCTCTTTAGTGAAGAATGTCATCAATGGCCTCACTGCTGGTGGTATTTAAGTCAGTAACACCATCCACCTATATCAGCCTGCCTTTATGGTGTCTCATCCGTGGTGATAGGATATCTTGGTACAAGTAGCTATTCACTTCCTTACGCCTTCTAGTGTGGTCAAGCCCAAGCATTCACATATTAAAACATTTTATTTATATTATTATAAATAACTTTCCACTTACTTCTCCTTTATATTGGGGCTTTATATTGTGGGGTTTTGTTTTTGAAATAATGTATGTAAGTAGGTTATTTTATAGATCAATTTTATTTATTTCAGGAGAACAGAGAGGGCATTACAAAATATTTGGTTAAAAGGAAAGACTTGGGTCTGATCCATTTGCAAATGACTGAGCCAGAGAAGGATATGGCTCCCAACTACCCTTCTCATCCCCATTCCATGTGGCTTTGGGCCTGTTCTTAACCCTTCAGAAAAGAGCTGCTTACACGCCAATTATTAGTGCTCAGTGTGTATTTGGTTTCGAGAAAGGCAAGCAAAGAGCGGTCCAGAGCTGGCAGAGGGCAGCTCCTTTGTCTAAGATCCCCTTCAGGCATCAGCAACCCCTCTTCATGGATCATTAGCAGCAAAGAGCACCCACCCCAGGATGAGCACATGACCAGGGTGACCTGCCCAATCACTGGCCCCACAAAGAACATCTGGAGGAGCCACATGGACCTGAACAGGGCCGGGCCTGGTCGGGAAGTCTGGGACTGCAAACAGACTGTGCCCTCCCACTCTTCCCTGGGAAGCATCTCACCTCATTCCCTCATTCTCCCTGGCAGACATTCTGGTTTTCCAAGAGCCACCCCAGGCCCTAGTTTCCACAGTCCCCTTGCTGATCCTAAACAGTTCTACCCATTCCATCCATAAAAGTTCTTGCCTGTGTAGATTTTCCGCTGAGAGAGCTCTGAGCTCATTCTCCCAGCCTCATCTTCTTGCCAATTCAGGACTGCCAACCCACCCCTTCAAATCCTGGTTTTGGACTCGATGTTTTAAGTCCAGGCCTGCTTCCTAGTTTGCCCTGTCCCGAGATTCAACACCAGTTTCTCTTTGCACCGTGACCCAGAGCACAGGCCTGGCCCACCCTTGCTCCGGACCTGATGTCACTCTCCTCCCGTTGCCCCAGGACTGCTGACCAAGCACATCCTTCCCCAGGCTCGGCCCTGACTCCCGAACTCCTGGCCTGGGCTTGAATCCAAGGCCCGATCTGCCAGGGAGAGAAGGGTGGACAATTTCCCCAGCTTTGCCTTTGCAGGAACCCTTGCCACCTACCCGGACCTCGTCTGTTCGGTAGTTGCTATTGCTCTTCTCTCAGAGGTGAGGATGGGCCCTCCCATCCCCGACGTTCCTTCTTTTTCACCTTGGAAAGGACATTCGGAGCAACCAGGGCTCAGGGTCCAGACCCTAAAGCAGCCCTGCTGGAGAAGGCTACCTCAGCCACTTGGGCAGGTTCACCTGCTCCTTCTGCAGAGCTCTCCTCACCATCTCTCTTCGGGTGTTTCTGGGGTTTGTACCGAACCAAGTATTTCTGATGTTTGCTAGAGGATAAAAGATTACAACCAACCTTTATAGCCCTTGTCAGACCTACCTCATACCTCCACCCTCTGACCACAAACACCCGCTGTTTGCTACATGTAAGAGACAATAAATTTACTAAAATCCTGAATATGATTCAATCTTTTGATCATTTAAAACAGAGTCTAGAGTATTCTGTGATATAGTAGAAAGAGAATTCTTTTCTTGCAAATCACTCGCTTGTCCTTAAATCCCCTTCCCATCCACGGCCCTTCCCCCATCCATCACCCTTCTTGCAGAAATGATGGAGCCTTTCTGCCTCCTTCTCCCTCTCTGTCTTGCAAATTTCACAAGCCTCTGGTGTCAAAGGGATGTTTATGGCTTTTCTCCTCTACCCAGTTACTGCTGCTTCTGCAGAGCATCTGGTGGGCTCCAGGAACTCAATACTTCCAGGCTTTCCCAGGGAGATGGGAAGACTGAGCTCTGGTTTCAAAGTTGTTTTGGGGGTGGGGTAGGGTGGCATCTACTTGGAGCTGCAGCTGGTTTCTCCCAGGGCCTATAAAATCAAATGTCTTGCCTTGATGGGGATTAATTCTCTTCCCAAACGCTCTCCTGTCTGGACTATGAAAGAAATTTATTTCTTCTTTAACACAACTTTGTTTCCCTCAAGTAATCTGCTCAGCCCCCACTATGTGAGCAAGCACATTTTCCTTGCGCACAGTTGCATGACAAAGCATCCCACCCCGGCTGACAATGATTGCTGGCAGGCCCACATTGCTGGGAAGTTTCTCTCTCCCGAACAAAGGTCTGGCGCCTTGGGGATGGGGGCAAGATAAAAGTCCAGTTCTCCCAGCTTCTTTACAATTACGGCTGTTATTCATGCCTCCATACCCTCCCCAACCCCCCTGGCTGGGAGAGCCCAAGGAAGCAATGTTTGCAAATTCTTTAAAAACTGAGTCAGCAAATGTCTGACCTAAATAGTAAATCTCTAATAAATAGAACTTCAATTACAAAAAAGAAAAAAAGTTAAACACTACAACAACAAATCTGTATTTCCAGGCTATATTTTATTATCTAGATTGGGCCAGACAACCCCATCACTATACAGACTTTACTGCGTTGCCTCTGGGCTACATACGCACCCTAACATTCCCACTTTCAGGTCACCATTGTGAAGTCAAAATCAGCCCTGGCTGGTATAGCTCAGTGGGTTGGGCGTGGGCTGCTAACCAAAGGGTCATTGGTTCGATTCCCAGTCAGGGTACATGCCTGGGTTGTAGGCCAGGTCCCCAGGAGGTCCCTGTGAGATGCAACCACACACTGATGTTTCTCTCCATCTCTTTCTCCCTCCATTGCCTTCTGTCTAAAAATAAATAAATAAAAGCTTTAAAAAAAAAAATCAGAACTCCCAGCTTGAAAGCCCATGACTGCCCTTTTGAGAATGTTTGTACAACTGAGCAAAATACATCCTAATAAGAAATATTTAGATACAGGGCCACTGGGCCACCAGGACTAAAGGGAGTGAAACTACACCTACAAATCCAGGTTTTTAAGGCCATGAAAATTTTCCATTTGGTAATTTTTTTTACCTTTAGGACACCTGATCTATTCTATTTTTGTGTGAGGTGTCAATTCACCAGCCCTACCCCTGGATTTACATGATCAATAAACGTTCAATTAGCCCTGGCTGGTGTAGCTCAGCAGATTGAGCGCGGGCCTGCAAACCAAAGGGTTGCTGGTTCGATTCCCAGTCAGGGCACATGCCTGGGTTGCAGGCCAGGTCCCCAGTAGGGGGTGCACAAGAGGCAACCACACATTGATATTTCACTCCCTTTCTTTCTCCCTCCCTTTCCTCTGTCTATAAAAATAAATAAAAACTTTCAAAAAATGAATAAATGTTCAACTGATTATTTAACAAAAAAAGACCATTGGAGGGAAATGATATCATACATATCATAAGGGCAGGTGAAATTGCGATCCATGTGGCTTGGGTCTGTTTGGGGATTTCTGGAGTCCAGTCCCAATCCCAGTGCCCAGACAGCACACAGGAAGGCTGTCTTTAGGGCCACCTGCCCTTCTGCCTCTTGCCAGGGAGGGTACAAAGTCCAAGATGTAAGAAACTGCCTGCCAGCCCCGGCTCTGCAGATAAAGAGCCTGGTGGGTACTTGTACCTTAGTTACAGAATGTGTTACCCATACTTCCCAAAGTCCTTTACTGCTCCCCCTCCATCAATCAGGCAACCTTTCATTTAAAAGGCTGGCAAGGACAGTAAAATACATCACAAAAAGTCAAATATTCAATTTGCTGAGTTGATGGCTTACATTTCAAAGAACTGGGATTCCAAATTTGTAAAGTTTAGAATCCAGCAAAACAGTTGGACCTCATTCTTGCCTTTGACCAAACTTTCTCATAACGTGCATAGAACCCAGGTCACTCTAGGGCCCAGATATGATAATGTCTCTAAGCTAAAACAGAGGCCCCTGGCTGGTGTGGCTCAGTGGATTGAGCGCGGGCTGTGACCCAAAATGGGTCGCCGGTTCGATTCCCAGTCAGGGCACATGCCTGGGTTGCAGGCTAGGCCCCCCGGGGGTCACGTGAGATGCAACCACACATTGATGTTTCTCCCCATCTCTTTCTCCCTCCATTCCCTTCTGTCTAAGAATAAATAAATAAAATCTTAAAAAAAAGCTAAAGCAGAGGATTTCAGCCTTCTCCCCCTACCCCACCCCCCGGCTTTTTCCATGTTTCCCGTGGTCCCACACCAGACAAACCCTCCCTCCAGGGGTCCAGCCCAAGGGCACCCTCCTTCACTGCCCTTTCTGCTGCAGAACTGCTCCCACCCCCGCCCCATCTTCCATAGAAGCTGAAATGCTAAGATCGGCCTTTTGGCCTCCTTCACGCTGGAGTGTGGGCATGCTGCCTGACCTGGCCAACAAGACCTGCAGGAAAGCTCTGGGAAAGATTTCCCCCTAAGGCAGAGACTCATGGGAGGAAATGCCTTTCCTGGCTTGATGTGTGCCTGTCTGCGATGCCTGGAACTGCTCAACCGTCTGTCTTTCGACCATGAGGAGGGGATGCTGCTGACAAGCTGAGCATGGCCAAATGGAATGTTGGAAAGTTGGAAAGCACCCTGTCCTCGACGTCATGGTTGAAGCACTGTGAGCGGGGAGCAGGACACGCCACCCCAGAATGTGCCACTTTGGCATGCGGATTATTTTGAGCTGAAGGCAGACCCAGCAGACTCAAGGAAAAACTTTTACCTCCTCCTTAACTACCAGAAAGAATTTAGATAGGGGGTCTGGCTCAGAGAGAGAGAGAGCTATTACCAGTGTAAAAGCAAGAAAGAAAATTAATTTTCTTCCTACCTTCCTATGTTCTTCTGGCGGGACTAATAAATTAACACAAGACAGATTAACAGGAGATAATAACCCAATTTATTATGTACGTATGTACAGGGTTCCACAAGAATCTGAAACCCAAAGACTCATTGGGCAGCTGAGGCTTATATGCCAGTCTGGACTAAGGAAAGGGAGATGCTGGGCCTCTAGAAGAGATAACTTATCTGCATGCCCCATCTGTATGGCAGGGAAACATCTAATTACCGAACATCTGCTCTCCTCCTGCGAATTATCACCCCCGCCTTTGAAGCTCCAGGCCCCTCTATCCGCTCCTAAACTCAGATAACACGTAAGCTCCCACTGCCTGACTTGCCCCCGGGGTTCATATTTTTATGTGGCCCCTATATGTATGAAATGAAGCATTTGTTTTTCTCCTGTTAATCTAGCTTATGTCGATTTAAATATTCATGTTCACATGGGCAGGCGTTTTGTTTTATTCACCACCATGAGCACTTAATAAATATTTGTTAAATGAATGAATGAATGAACATGAATAATAACAATGACCTAGAATACACTCTAACTTATATTAACAATAAGTCTTTTCCAGAAAGTGGAATAATGGTCATCAGAGGCTGAGGGAGGAGGATGGGGAGTTAATTGTCTAACGGACATAGACTTTCATTTGGGGGAAAAGGAAGAAGTTCTAGAGATGAATAGCTGGTGATGGTCATACAGCAATGTGAATGTACTTGATGATGCAGAACTGTGCACTGAAGATGGGTAAGTCTTGGCCATGAGGATCAGTTGGTTGGACCATTGTCCCTAACATCAGGATACACCCACATTGTGGGTTCTATCCCTAGTCAGGGCACACACAAGAAGCAGCCAATGAATGCATCAGTAAGCGGGACAATAAATCCATGTTTCTCTCTCTCCTCCCTCCCTCCCTTCTCCCCTCCTCTCTCTCTCCAAAATCAATAAATTAAAAATAAATCAGCCCTGGCTGGTGTAAGTCAGTGGATTGAGCGCAGGCTGGGAACCAAAGGGTCCTGGTTCGATTCCCAGTCAGGGCACATGCCTGGGTTGCAGGCCAGGTCCCCGTGAGGGCCATGTGAGAGGCAACCACACATTGCTGTTTCTCTCCCTCTCTTTCTCCCTCCCTTCCCCTCTCTCTAAAAAATAAATTAAAAAAAAATAAATCAATAAATCAGTCTTTTGCAAACCTTAGTACCTACCATTACAAGAACAAGAAAGGGGGTGTGCTCCTTGCCCCACACCCCTCACCTGACATTTTGGAAAAACTCCCACAAGGGGTTCCCCACTTGCAGGGATCCTCAGATTCCATCTTTTGGAGCATCTGAGACCGGAGGGGGCGGGGGGGGGGTGTTTTCCGGCGCCATGCTGCGTCAGCTTCCATTCCTGTAATGCAGCTCACGCCTGAGGAAGCTATACACCTATTAAAACATTGATTATTCTCATCCTTAACAAAGCTCTAGTCCAGCTGTTGGTTGGATTCATTTGCAAAGATTTTCATTCACAGACACATATTCTTTTTTTACAGCTGAGCCAGCTAGGGAGGGCGAGATCATCTGTTTGCACGAGGGGGAGCCAGGGAGAAACAGTGCCGCCCTGTGCAGAACTGAGTCCTCCGATCACAGAAATGAAATCACGGGTCAGGACTCACCGCGTGCACACACACGCACACACACACAGTCAGGAAACAGCTTGTCCATTTTGCCTGCAGAGGCAGGGATTTGGGTTTCCTTGGCTTCTGAGCTGTTCTTGGAGCTGGGCCACCCAGGGAAACTGAGCAAGTACATGGGTCCTTCGAACTTGGGCTGCATCCATCAAGGACACAAAAAACAGACTATCCAGCCCTCTCCCCCAAGTGGAGCAGACAGAAGTGTCGTTGATGTTGAAGCTGTGGAAAGCTTCGGAAGGTCCCACGGGAGGAAGCTTGGCATGGGCAGGCAAACAGCTCTGCCGACCCTGGAAGGGAGCAGCAGGCCCGGATGAGGTCCAGGCCTCTGCTGGGCCCCGACTGCAGACACCCTGTGCTTCCCCAGCGAGAGAGACACAGGAGCAGCCTGTCCCCACAGGGTCTGCCCGGTGGGCTTCTCCATGTCTGAAGAATTCTCTCAAAAGATTGCCACCCATGGAAAAAATGCTCATGATATCATGTCAAATGGAAAATTCAAGATAAAAGGAATTTATATGTGTGTGTATGTATACATGTATATATGATATAAATATATATTATCTATGTTTAAAAAAATTTTTAAAGCATGCATTGAAAAACAGGGCCAGCTCTGTCTGATGTGGCTCAGTGGATTGAGTGCCCACCTGCAAACCTAAAGGTCGCTGGTTCGATTCCCCGTCAGGGCACATGGCTGGGTTGTGGGCCAGGTCCCCAGATGGGGGCATACAATCGATGTATCTCTCACACGTTGGTGTTTCTCTCCCTCTCTTTCTCTCTCCCTTCCTCTCTCCCTAAAAAAAATATAATAAATAAATAAAATGAAAGAAAAACAAGACCAGGAGGAAATTATAATATCAGTGATGTCCTCTGGGTGGTGAATAACAGGTCATTGTTTATCTCTTATGTACATTTCTGTGTGGTTTTCAATTTTCCTATAAGCAGGAATGTGTTATTTGAGAGACATAAACACATTTCGAACTCCACCAACCCAGCAGCCCCTCGGCATGGGGGAAGGTGTGGGCCCTGGAAAAATGGGTGGGGCCTGCTCTTGGAAATATTTGGCAGTTGCAACAAACTTGCTGCAGAGGGGAACAGTCTGGAAGGCCAGGCCCTGCGCACTGCCCTGCTTTTTTCCCTTATAGTTTCTCCCAAAGTGACTCTGGTTTCCCTGATTATGGGCCTATTTAGCAAGAAACACAGTAGTAGATTATTTTATTGTATTGTATTTATTTTATCTTATCTTATTATTACTTTTTTTTAGGAAAATGAAATCCAAACTTCCAGAGCAGAATTAGCCTCTTGCCTGTGCTCCCTACCCCACATCCCTCACCTGACCTTCCAGAAACACTCCCACAAAGGGCTTCCCACTTGCAGAGATCCTCAGATCTCTATCTGAGAGTATGTTGGGGGGCAGGGGGCGGCGCTGTTGTTTTCCAGCCCCATGCTGCTTCTGCTTCCATTTAAACCCTCCATCCCGCCCCCTCAGCCATGCAGGGACCACGTGGCTAACAGCAGCCGCTGCTGTGGAAAATGACACAGATACTTTGTCTTCTGGAAACATTTGGCATGGTCCCGGCAAGGAAAAACTGAGCCCATCCCAAGAAACAGTAGAGAATTGGTGACGATACAGGATATAGTCATCTCTGGATCCTACAGAAATCTATTTCTTGGCCTTTTCTTCCTCCTCTTATTATTAGTTTTTTAAAAAATATTTTATTTACCCTGGCTGGTGTAGCTCAGTGGATTGAGCGCGGGCTGGGAACCAGAGGGTCCCGGTTCAATTCCCAGTCGGGGCACATGCCTGGGTTGCGGGCCAGGTCCCCAATGAGGGCCATGTGAGAGGCAACCAGACATTGCTGTTTCTCTCCCTCTCTCCCTCCCTTCCCCTCTCTCTAAAAAAAATATATATATATATTTATTTATTTTTAGAGAGAAGGGAAGGGAGGGAGTAAGAGAGGGAGAGAAACATCAGTGTGGCTGCCTCTCGCACACCTTCTACTGGGGACCTGGCCTGCAACCCAGGCATGTGCCCTGACTGGGAATCGAACCGGCAACCCTTTAGGTCGCAACCCATGCTCAACTTACTGAGCTACACCAGCCAAGGCTATTATTAGTTTACTTTTATTTTTATTTTGTATCCCCCAACTTTCCAAAGAACAAATTTTCTTCACGTAAACACTATGGTCAAGCAATGTCTCAGCCACCTCAGAATAGCCAAATCATGCCCTCGTCCCAGCTGAGTTTCAAGTTGCTTTCCCAGAATTCTCATCTTGTAGTTGAGAGGGGCTGGCTGGAGCCTTGGAACGTAGCACTGCATGGTTCCAGGTGCTTTGAGAGACGGTCCCATAGTTAAGGGCACAGCGAGGAGAAACAGGTAAGTCAGAAGCTGGCTGAGAGCTAGGAGGCAGCCCCAGCCTGGGAGATCGTGGGGTGAGTGGAGCTGGAAAGTTTGCCCACTGTGGCCCTTACTGCCTCTGGCTGACACACACACACAGGTCACAGCAGGTGGGAAGAGGCGACATCTGCAGACCATCCTGTTGGAGGCTGCCTTGAGGTGTGGCTCCCCAGGGAAGGAAGGAAGGATGTCAATAGGAGGCTTTAAAGGTCAGAGAGGGTCCTGGTTCTCCAGACCCTCCTCTCAAGCCACGGCCCTTTAGTGATCTTCCTGGGCAGTATAAACGTCCCTCGGCCTGAATATGGTTTTCAATCTTCACCCTTCCCCAGACACAGGAAAGGGCCTTGCACGAGCAGGGTGAGGCTGAGAAGGGCACTGTGTTCCACACTCAGGAGACCGGCCGGCCCCTGCAGGTGGTCCCCCCTCAGTTCACGTCCGGAGTCTCTGCTGGGGCTTCCCTCTCTCCTGCCCCTACCCCGTCCTCCCTCTGGCCATGGCCACCAAGAGCAGAGCACACCTGAAGCTGGGTGTGGTTCATGACACCCCTCCTCACACACTCAGCACCTTCACAGTCCTCCCGGCCTTGCCACTGGTCACCAAAAGACAGCCCACTGCTGTCCTCACGGGGGCCCCAACCCCTACCCTTCCCTACTCCTTGCCTCTGTCATCCCAGTAGG
>PVJI01002271.1:0-40872 GCA_004026765.1 Micronycteris hirsuta | reverse complement strand
GTTCCCAGCCCGTGCTCAATCCACTGAGCTACACCAGCCAGGGTGGGTGGGTAGGTTCTGTTGAGAACTTCCTGCCCTCTCTGATTCCCTGCTTTGGAGGAATAGGGAGGGCAGTACCCCAACCCTGTCGTTGGGTCTCACCTTGGAAATAAACTCATCCTTGTGGGTGCTGGGAAGGAGGGAGAGATGTCCACCTTTCTGCTTCCTTTCCTCCTGGGTCTCCCACTGGTTCCCTCCAGTCCTGTCCCTCCATATCACAAAGGGGGATGCCCAAGGGCTCAGCCCCTGCATTTTCTGCAGCCCCCATTCCTTCCTGGGGCTACAGTTCCTGAGATGGATACCAAGGCCCTGGGTGACCACAAGAAGGAGACAGCAGTTGTTTTCTGCTGCCATATGACAGATTTGAGAGCGTGTCCAGTACATGCCCAGGATATCCTTCGGAAGAGAACAGGGGCAGAGTGGAGGGGATCTCAGACCTTTTTACTCACAGCATTGTAAACTGATGGGAGAACTGGCTGGGGCCCGTGAGCAGAGCTGCCCCCTAGTGGCTTCTAAGGACCATGCAGGCTTCTCCAGAAAGTAAGAATTTGAGTTCCTTAAAAGAAATTAAATAAATGTTGGACGGAGCGCTTCTTTTTCTCATTTCTTCTTCTTTTCTCCTGGACTTCTGAGGATGAGATAAAGGAGAGATAGAAATAAGATGAGAGGGGTACAGGACAGACTGGGGAATTTTTAATCAGTTTAATAGACATAAGACTAAGTTAAATAGCCCCCTAAAAGAACCATAAGTCCATTTATTCTGCCACCTCAAGCCTGGCCCCTTTTAGCAAATGAGTTAGAAATCCAGCCTGGTACTGTGCCAAACATTTCACTGGGTTAGATAAATTTATTGACTCCTTATGAAAACCCTAGGCAAAGGCACTTATCATCATCATCATCGCCATACACACGGGGAAACGGGAGTACAGAGAGGTTGAGTGTCCTACCCAGGGGCCACAGAGCTGCTGAACACGGAGGTCTGAAGCCTGGATCTGTGTCCAAGCTCCCGGGAAAGGACCGCATGCTAATCCCCAGGCTAAGCCAGCCAGCGGGTTAAGGGCTCTCAGGATACTCCTGCCTGCTGGACTCACCACACGTCCATTCTGTCCTTTATGTCTTAGGTCCCTCCTCCAAAGTGACACCCTCCAAGCCCATGAGATACAGGGGGAGGCACAGGATGACTTTTTGGTTGTCACAGTCCAATAAGCTCTTTGGTGACCCTGACTCTTCGGGCAAAAATAATAATAATTACAAGTGTAATGAAAGAAAGGCCAGGGAAATTTATCTCTTAATGGGCAGAAAAGACAGTGATTTCCAAAGATTGCACACCACCCTCTGATCTCCTTTGTCCCAAGTCACTTAAACAGCCTGCTGAAGGGAAATAACCAACCCAGAATTCTGCCAGACACCATTCATTAATTCAACAAATGTGTATTCTATATACAGCAATAGGAGTTCCAATAGTGTCCCGCTATTCTAAACTCCAGAGATATTGCCGCCAGGAGTGGGACAAAGGTCCATCTTTGACTGTGTAGGAGAAAAAGGCACTCAGTGCCTAGATGAGGGAATAAAGAAAAAGGAACATAAACAGTGTGGTAACTTCAGACAGTAATAGGCAACATGGCTAAACTAAAGCTGGGTAATGGGATAGTGGGGGTCTCATGGCCGGGACCACCTTCCCAGAGAGGTCAGGGAAGTTCTCTTGGAGAAATGGCATTTGAGCTGAGACCCAAGTGATAAGGAGGAGGCCAGGAAGAGCCACCCACATCGAGATCTGGGGGAAACAGATTCATATGTGAAGATGCTGACTCAAGACAAACTCCGTATTTCCAAGTCCCAGAAAGAAGGAGAGAAGCCAGATAAGAGATCAGGGAGGTCAGCAGGGGAAAAGTGAGGTCGGGGGTTGTGGATTTTATTCTCCTTGCAAGGGATGCTGTTGGAAGTTTTTTGTTTTTGTTTTTGTTTTTTTAAGCAGGAATGAGATATAGTCATATTTAAGTTTTACAGCCCTGGCTGGTGTAGCTCGGTGGATTGAGCAGTGACCTGAGAACCAAAGTGTCGCCGGTTTGATTCCTAGTCAGGGTGCATGCCTGGGTTGCAGGCCAGGTCCCCAGCGGGGACTACGTAAGAGGCAACCACACATTGCTGTTTCTCTCCCTCTCTTTCTCCCTCCCTTCCCCTCTCTCTAAAAATAAATTAATAAAATCTTTAAAAAAAGTTTTACAAAAATCACTCTGGTTGCATTTGGAGGGTTCAAGAGACTCAGAGAGGCCAGCTAGGAGGCTCTTATGGTCCAGGTAAGAAGGGTAGAAACTGAAATGCAGAAGATCTGGGAGAAGCACATTAATTGGGAAGTCAAGAGTTGTTTTGGAACTCTTGATGTTAAATAAATTTGAGTCTCCTTTTAGATATCCAGGTAGACATGAGTTGATAGCTGGAGCCTGAGGTTCAAAAGGCCAGGGAAATAGGTACGCGGAAATCATGAGTCTAGAGATCTATCTGAAGCCATGGGATTGGATGAGGTTATCAGGGAGGGAGCACGAGAGGGCCGAGGGCAGCCCCTGAAACGCTTCAAGAATAGCCAGCAGCCACTGAGGTGGGGCATGGCGGTAACGCCAGCATGGAAGCCTAGAGAGCATGTCTCAGAAACCCAACGCTTAACTGAGCCAGACGCTGCTGAAGGACCAAGTAACGTGGCGATTGGTGTGACACAAGAGGGCACTGCTGTCCTTGAAAGGGCCATTTCAGAAGAACCATAGAGATGAAAGTCAGATTCGTGCTGAAAAGGGGAGGGGAGAAAGCAGACACAGTGAGAAAGGGTTAGGGAATGTTTGTGTCAAAGTCTCTGCCAATTCCTCATTCCTTAATACCTTACACCACTCGCCCAAGAGTAAGGAGCGGGTCAGTATTTGCTATTTACTGTACTTGACAATCCCAAGAACTCAGTGTTCCATGACAACCTTGATCACTAGGAAGATTTACAGATGGCCTGATTCAAAGTCAGTGTAAACAGGTGGAAAATACCAACCGTCTTACCTGGATTCCCCAGAAAGTACAGCCTGAGGCAAATGTTTAGGCGCCACCAGTTGATTAGGGAGTGTGATTCCAGGGAGCAGGAGTGGGGGACCAGGGGAGAGAGGCTGGAAAAGAGCTGTCGGAGCTACCAGAAGGCAGATGCATTGTTAAACCTGCCACTGCTCAACCCTGGGGGGCTGACCTCCGAGAAGTCATATAACCTGCATCTCAGGATAGTCTGTCCAGTGGGGGGAACTGGAAAGAAGCAACTCCCCAATTCCCTTCCATCAAAGGTAAGGTAATAAATATATTAATGAGCTTGCTTGTGGTAATCATTTTACAATGTATACATATATCAAAGCAACATGTTTTACATTTTACTTTTTATTTAAAAAAATTTTTTTTAAAGATTTTATTTATTTATTTTTAGAGAGAGAAGGGAGGGAGAAAGAGAGGGAGAGAAACAGCAATGTATGGTTGCCTCTCACATGGCCCTCATTGGGGACCTGGCCCGCAACCCAGGCATGTGCCCCGACTGGGAATCGAACCGGGACCTTCTGGTTCCCAGCCCGCGCTTAATCCACTGAGCTACACCAGCCGGGCTAAAAAAACTTTTAAGGGAGAGAAACATTGATCTGCTGTTCTACTCACCCATGCATTCATTGGTTGCTTCTTGTATGTGCCCTGACCGGGGACCAAACCCACAACCTTGGCATACCAGGACGATGCTCTAAGGAACTAAGCTACCCAGCCAGGACCCATGTTGTACATTTTAAATATATACAGCTTTTATTTGCCAATCATATCTCCACAGAGCTGGGGGAAGAAGAAATCAATAATAATAATAATGATCATTTAAAAAAATTTAAACCTGGAAAGAACCAATTGGTGGAGTAGGGCGGCTGGTTAATAAATTATGATATTTAATACATTGAAAAATCTATGTATCTATTAAAAAGAATGTAGACCTTCTTCTACAAGGAGACATGGAAACATCCCGAAGACATACTCTCTGAAAAAGCAAAGTACAAAAGAGTGTGCATCGTGTGGTGTCTTTTGTGTGCGCTGGTGGGCAGATTTACATAGGTGGGCACGGTAGGATGTTCGGGGCTGCAAAACCACTAAAACCTGAGGCTCTGTATGGCTTAACCAAGACAATTTGCTTATCTCTTATAGTTTGTGAGCCCACAAGTGCCTCCCTGAATCAAGTGCTGATTCCGAGACACATCCAGGGGTGGTGGAGAGGGAATCTCCGTGACTTCTCTTCTCTGCGCACACCATGAAGCCTTTTAGGAAAGGGAGGAGAGGCCACAGACACACAAAGGCTCTTTGGAATGTAACAGGAAATAATACCTCTTGTTTGTTTTCGAGTCTTTCACAGCAGTGGCAACGCCACAGAAACAGCTCAGCAGATTATGTCCACATTAGTAAGGGCAGAGAGAATCCCAGAGCCCAGGTTCTCTGTACAGGTTCTTTCTTTGGGGATCGATGCATCGCGACTTCATCTTGGTTCCGTTTGCCTGTGTACGGCTGCAACCGTTTTCTTGCCCAAAACGATGGGAAATACTATACAGCATAAATTTTGCAAACAACCAGGTGATTCAGTATTTCCAGGTGCATCTGAAAGAAGGGAATAAAGACCGTTCTCAGCGTTTGTCCCAGTTTAACTTTATTTTGAGTAGCAGAGCTGGATAGCTTTGTTACAAACCCTAGGATTCCAAGGAAACCGTTTTGACAGTCAGTTTACCATAGGAGAAGCAGGCCATTCATAAACATACACATTTTATCATGTTACTTACCACTGCAAAAAAAAACCCAGCATCTAATGCAACTCTACCAAGTCGTAGTGCAACGACTATGACTAATAAAGAGTTTGAAAATATTGTATACAGTAAGAGCCCCCTGGCAGATGTTTTCGACATACAACGCTGCCATCAACATTCACAAATAGCACGGGAATTTAAAACCAGGAAGGAAACGAGGGACCCTTATCTCAAGGGAGGGAACATAACTTCCTACGGACACAAGTGTTCTGTGTTCCCTTGTACCCCATCCAACTCCTGTCTGACAGTCGAGTATACAAGTCCCAAGAATAACTTCGTGGAGTGAAGAATTTGCCTGAATAGTTCAAAGGAGCTGGAGTCTAACAAAGCTGCTTCAACAATATGCTGTATCTCAAAAACCAGAGAAGTAATATTGTTGAATGTAAACTGTGGGTGAAATACAATTTTAAAATGAATTAAAAAATTAAAAACAGAGACGTATATACATGATTCAACATTCAATTTCATGATCTGAAAAATATATGGTTCCATCCAAAACTGAAAAGGTTAAAGTTCAACCTAAGTAAAGGACTCGCTTCTCTTTGGGGAGAGGACAAAAAGCTGTCTGTCATGAAAAGCGTTAGCCCTGACTGGTGTGGCTCAGTGTGTTGGCCATTGTCCAGCACACTGAAAGGTCACTGGTTTGATTCCTGGTCAGGGCACATTCCTGGGTTGCAGGCCAGGTCCCTGGCTGCGGGCTTGGGAGAGGCAACCGATCAACGTTTCTTTCTCACACTGATGTTTCTCCCCCTCTCTTTCTCCCTCCCTTCCCCTCTCTCTAAAAATAAATACATAAAGTCTTTTAAAAGAAAAAGAAAGACTTTAACAAAAAAAGAGAAAGAGAAAAGGAAGACTTTACTGGATCACGTTTGTTACCTTGGTGAATTTTCTCCAAGCCAAGCCTGACCTTTGGCCTCACAGGCACAGATAGCCAGTGCTTACAGCTCAAGGAGCAGATCTGTCTTTCAGAGAGACGGACCTGTGTCATCCATGTCTAAAACTAGAACGAGCATTTACTCATCACTAGTGGGAAATGTAACTGTCGTTTAAGAATCCACACAATTAACCCTTCCTCTCCCGGTAGGCAGGCACATACGATGACATAAAAAGTATTTAAAATCTGGAAATAAGTAAATGAGATGACTGGGGTTTCTTTCAGAGAGGTGCTGAGCTTGACTTCCCATTGTCTGGGCCATTTTAAAATTCTGTAGGAGCCCAGATTAATGTATAGATTTTTGTTCACTAGAGATGCAAATAATGCCTGTCTGGCAAAACAGATGACCTCAAGACACTACAGTGCATGGCCCTGCTGGGCACTAACCCATTTTGTGTCTAACTGGCAATTTTATTCTTTTAAGGTGATCAACTGTCGTTGAAAAATAAGGAATTAAAAAAAATAAGGTGAAATTCACATAAAATCAACCATTTTAGTGAAAAATTCAGTGGAATTTAGCACATTCACAATATTGTACCACCACCGTCTCTTTCCAGTTCCAAAACACTTTTATCAGCCCTAAATAAAACCTTTTATCTATTAGTTACTTGCAGTTCCTCCTCTCCCTAGTCTGTCCCTGGTCTTTCTTTCCCTTGGATTTACCTATTCTGGGTATTTC
This sequence comes from Micronycteris hirsuta, assembly GCA_004026765.1. Taxonomy (NCBI): domain Eukaryota; kingdom Metazoa; phylum Chordata; class Mammalia; order Chiroptera; family Phyllostomidae; genus Micronycteris; species Micronycteris hirsuta. The sequence goes on along the minus strand of PVJI01002271.1, from coordinate 34,382 downwards.
ATAGAAATGGAATCATGTCATATGGGACTGTGTGTGACTTTTCACTTGGCATGTTTCAAGGTTCATCCTCATTGTAGCATGTATCAGCATTTCTGATTTCCTTATTCATGGCTAAATAATATTCTATTGTATGAATATGCCAACTTTATTTATCCATCCATCCTCTGATGGCCATTTGGATAGTTTCAGCCTCTGGCTACTGTGCTGCTATGAACGTTTGTGTACAAGTATTCGTTTGAATATTCTTTTCAGTCTTCTTGGGTATATGCCTAGGAGTGAAATTGCTGTATCATATGCTTAAGTTTTTCTTTCTTTATGCTTAAGGTCATTCTAGGCTTATGTTTTTTTTTTTTAAAGATTTTATTTATTTATTTATTTTCATAAAGAGGGGAAAGGAAGGAGAAAGAGAGGGAGAGAAATATTGATTGGTTGCTTTTTACACACCCCCAAACTGGGGACCTGGCTTGCAAACTAGGCAAGTGCCGTGACTGGGAATCCAACTGACAACCTTTTGGTTCACAGGTTGGAACTTAATCCACTGAGCCACACCAGCCAGGGCTCTATGCTTAAATTTTTGAGGGTCCACCAAACCTTTCCACGTGACTCAACCATTTTCTATACAGTTTTACTTTTTTGAAAATAATATTTGGTAAGCATCAAGTGATACTTGGTAGTTATCATGAACTTAATGGTAAGTGAAGGCATCCTAAGTTTGCTTATTGAGCATGGGGTCAGATCAAGGCAAGCTCCTTACATTTTAGGCTACTTTTTTCATTCTTTTTTTTAAAGACTTTATTTATTTTTAGAGAGAAGGGGAGGGAGAAAGAGAGGGAGACAATCAATGTGTGGTTGTCTCTCATGTGGCCCCCATTAGGGACCCGGCCTGCAACCCAAGCATGTTCTCTGACTGGGAATTGAACTGGCGACCCTTTGATTTGAAACCTGTGCTCAACCCACTGAGCTACACTAGCCAGAGCAGGCTATTTTTATATGCTGCTTCAATTTCATGAGAAGTGTTTCCAACAAGGGGATCATGGGATTTTGGCTATAACACCTGTATCCATGTTCACGGTTAGGACGGCCTTGCAGAAAAGTCCCAAACAGTTGGATTCGGTTAGCTAAGGACCCCTCTCCAGCAATGCTTTTGTGTATGCTTTTGTGACTCTCCCTTGTCCAGTTTTCAAGGCTAAGTCCTGGACTGATAAATTCTTTCTTCAGTCATCTATCTCAAAGATAGTCAAGTTAAAGTTATCTGATCATTCTTCAAAGTCCATACGTGTTGTAACTACGTGCCAGGCACCGTTCCAGATGTCGGGCATTTAGTTGTCCACTAGTTGTAAAAGTTGTCCTCTCAAAAGTTACCTTCTTGGAGTCAGGTTTTGCCAGCCACAGAGCCACTATATATTTGCTTATCCGCTCTGGTCCAGAATATGTTGGTATTATCTCAATCTTAGAGGAAGAACGTATTTCCAAACTCTAACTGTAATCCCTAAGTACTGACAGAAGAAAATCACATTAACCTTCTTTCGAGATTTGCATTCTAAAAGGTGAGGGAATTGTGGTCTTGTGTAGCGTTCCCATTAAGGAGAAACACTTTGAATACAGTATCTGCCCTGCATTCTTCACACAATAAAAATCAATGTGAAAGCATCAGGAAACCAGTGGTTTAGCTTCTGGAGCAAGGCATTATGCTGTGCATTCAGCAGTAGCAGACGTGATACACATTTTAAGAAACGTCTTATTCCACCCTGACATTTTCTTTGCTCTTTCTGGAAGGTTAGTTAGCTCTTTTAAAGTTATCTAATTCTTTGAATACTCAAAACTTTAAATGAATAGAATACTGAAATCTTGGTCAAGTAAAATTAGTGTGCATCATATTGTGTTAACCTTTTTACTTGCTACACTTTCAAGTGACATTTAAGCATTTTTTAAAAAAACATTATGAAACCAGAGTTTTCTTTCACAGTTCAAAGAAAATGTCCAAACTTCAGGTTAAAATATAAACAGGGTACATTTAGGAATGTTAAAACTTGAAGATGACTTTTACTGCATAGTTGGTACTCATAACTATTAAGTAAGGCTGCATGTCCAGTAACACAGGAAAAATAAGGCATATCCATGACACCCACCTTCTTTATAGATTAAGCTGCCCCTGTGAGAACATTATTTCTACAGCCTAAAAATAAAGTTCATAAAAACTTGGACCAGATGTCTTTTTGTGGATGTATAAATAAAACCTACTTAGCTACTTTTAATGATTCACACTGAATAATTCTTTTTATTTGTCCCAGTAATGCCAGATGTACTTTAGATTTTTTGGTTCTAAAACCTTAAAAAGCCCTTCATGGTTTTCAGATACAAGACTACCTATGATGAAGACAGGAATGCCTTCTTTAATGCCATCGCTCCCCTGGGATTCACGCACATGATACACACTCAGTGCGGCTGACACTCGGTCAGGTAACTGACCACGAGTGGTTTCTATCCCATGGACTGCGGGCCCCCTTGACAGTAGGTATAGGAGGACAGGCGTTCTTGTGGAATTTGTCATTATGTTCACTGGGATAAGTTTATTAACCGCTTTGCCAAGAATTGTTCCCTTTCTGGTCTACCACAGCATTCCTTTGTATATACACATCCTTTTGGTTTTAAAAGTCAATGTGTAAACTAAGTGAAGGGTACAAAGAACCTCTCTGCACAATCTTTTCAATTTTTCCTGAATCGATTTTTTAAAAAGATTTTATTGATTTATTTTTGGAGAGCGAGGGGGAAGAGATAGAAACATCAATGTGTGGTTGCCTCTTGCGCACCCCCTACTGGGAACCTGGCCTGCAACCCAGGCACATACTCCAACTGGGAATGGAACCAGTGACCCTTTGGTTCACAGGCCAGCACTCAATCCACTGAGCCACGCCAGCCAGGGCTGAATCTATTTTTTTTTTCAATCAATACGCAGATATAACTGAGAGGACTGAAAACAGAACTGGTACACCCATGTTCATAACAGCACTAGTCACAGTAGCCAAAAGGCGGGAACAACCCAGGTAACCATCAACGGGTAAACAAAATGTGGTATGTCCACGTACTGGAACGCTATTCAGACACACAAAGAAATGTTGTGATACATGCTACAACATGGATGAACCCGGAGAACATTATGCTAAGTGAAATAAGCCAACACAAAAGGACAAACATTGTATGACTCCCCTTATACAAAATACCTAGAGTAGCCACATTCAGAGACAGAACAAAGTTATTGGGGGCTGGAAAGGATAAACAGGGCTCCCACTCTTATAGAGAAAATATAGCAAGATGATTAAACTTCCGTAGACTTCAAGAGATGCCATTCAATTCTTTCAACATTGTATCTATTTAGCTCCAAGTCTCAGACAATGGTTTATACCCACAGAAAAAGCAAGAGCATTTCTCCGCATCGCAGGAGACAGAACAAGGGCACTGGAGGAGCATCACGCTGCACAATGTGCACGTTCACTCAGTACTTTTTCTCAGAAAACGATCTCACAAACCCAACACAATTCTCTTCTAGCATATACTGCATGTTGTCAAGAGGGGTGGTTCTCAAAGAGTAGTCCGTGGAACCAGCATGACGGCAACACCCAAGAACTTGTTAGAAATGAAAACCCTTAGGTCCTACTCCAGACCTACTGGATCAGAACCTTGGGTGGGTCAATCTGAGTTGTAACAGGCCCTGCAGGTGATTCCGACGTGTGATGAGTTGGCCTGTCACCAATCCTAAATCAGAAAGAAGTCAGGGGGGAAAGCCAACCGGGTAACGTTTGAAACTATCGTGCAAAATGCTTTCCCACTATTGAAAAATGGATTTAGAGGTAACATGGTTTTGAAAGAAAACTGAAAATTGCCTATGGCTTTTTGTTTTAAACAGTAAGAGAATTAAAAAGAGAAGTAATCTTTTAAAGTATGAGTTTATTCTCCAGGTTTTCTTAAATACCCACAAATCAATGCTTTTATTGCAACTATGTCCAGGAATTGAAAATTTAACATAGGTACGTTTAGCATATATTTCATCCTTGTGAGAGACAGAATGAAACACTATGAATTTTAAAGATGAGTTTTCTAATGATTCAGTTATAAGCACGTGGAAATTGAGGATAATTACAGAAACAGCTATTGAACTCTAAAATAAAACATAAGTTATATAGAAATAAAAGGATAAAATTTTGTGTTTTTTTTAGGATAAAGGTGTTTTAAAAAAACAAAAACAGAGGCTCATAACCTCTCTTGCTGGTTAGTAACCTAATAAAAATGAAAATGAATCAAGTATTAGCTTCTCCACATTTAAAATAAAGGGGCTCTAGCCCTGGCTGGTGTGGCTCAATGGATTGAGTGCGGGCTGGGAACCAAAGGGTCACTGGTTCGATTCTCGGTCAGGGCACATGCCTGGGTTGCAGGCCAGGTCCCCAGGGGGGGCCACGTGAAAGGCAACCACACACTGATGTTTCTCTCCCTCTTTCTCTTCTGTCTAAAAATAAATAAATAAAATCTTTAAATATATATATATATATTTAAAAAATAAAAAATAAAATAAAGGGGCTCTATCCTTTTCATGAATGCTGGCTTTAGGTCTGAAATGTAAGATAGGATTTTATGTTAAAAAAAAATCTCAAATATTTTACTGCCTTAGGCTCATGGATTATTTTTTGTAATACTAATAAAAGTTGGTAATAACTCTTAAATTTTCTTGGACAGAAAAAACAAGAACTAGATGAGCAGTTAATAAGGTCAAGTGGGACTGGGTCACACTGGGACAGAGTTACAAGTGGCAGCAAATCAGAACACACCAAGAGCTTAGGTGAGCATGTTGACAAGAACCACCGAGGGGCACCTAGAGTCTCCGCAGCAATGGATTTGGCCCAACAGCCCAGGTCTGGCAGATACAAAGGGGAGGAGACCCTGGGAAGATGAAGTTAATGAGAAGTTAAATGAGCTCCAACTTGATTTGCAAATTAACAATGCAAAGTAACTGCATTTTCTATCCTTTTCATTGAAAAGAAAATTAAAACCATATTCTTACTGCTAGGGTGAACTCATGTTTCTGAGCTGGCCACATTTTTGGTTAGTTTTTAAAGATAAGTGATAGCAGATGTTGATGTTATTAACGTGACCAATACATTAATTTCTAAAGAATGAAATTAGATTAATATATTATTATTCACAGTGACTCAGCATAAATAGAGGCCTCACAACTGTCCCCAGCCATGGGATCATGAAATAGGACAATTTAGTGACCATTATATGGAAAATTAATTATGAGAAATGTTTTTCCTCTCTACATTTGTATTTTTGAAAAAGTAGACCTCATACTTTAGTCATTTAAACATAATTTTGAATAGCCTTCTCACATTGTTTCATTTTCCAATTTTCTCTAAGTAAATCAAATTTTAAAAACTTCCAAAATTTGCTCATGTTAATTGACCTCATATGTCCCTTCTGACAGTAAAACTACTTTTGTTTAATTCTGGGAAAAAAATGTTAATACTATATACCATTTGCTAAGTGAGTGGCCTGAAGTCTTCTGGGGGGTGATTTTTAAAAGTATTTTAGGTTATTATCCAGTGTTCAAAGGAGCTAATGAATTTGGAGTATGAATGATGTAATCAGACCTGTAAGTTAAAGCCACAAAGCCTTATAAAAATGACTGTGTGCTAAATTGTGCCCATGCAACATCGCTCGATTTTATCAACGACTGGTCAAGTCAAGGGAAGTGGGTGAAAATAAACTACTGCGATGAAAACCAGTTTGACTCAAAAATAAAAAAAAGAAAGAAAATAGGAAAAAAGAAAAGAAAGTCTACAGCCTACCATGTAGTTCCTCCATTCATACTCAGTCTAGAAACTTTCTGCCACCATATTAAAATGTAAATTCTTCACAAATCACAACTCTATCCCAAATGGTCTGTGTTCCTTTTAAAATTCCACTAAATAATTCATAGATTTACAAAAGAATTTATTTTAAAAACATCAAAAAATTTAAAAACCACTTACTGTATTTTTTAGACTATAAGACCCACTTTCCCCCACAAATTTGGGAGGAAAATGGGGGTGCGTCTTATAGTCTGAATGTAGATGAATTATAGTCTGAATGTTATTTATGTTGTTAAATATTTTACATTTTTTTGTGTCAAAATTTTGTTTTCCTACTTTCCTCCTCTAAAACCTAGGTGCATCTTATGGTTCAAAAAATACGGTAAATCACTACCCCATAAAATGTTCAGAAACACAGGTAATCATAGAAAATAAACGTGCATATATTGCGTTTATTATAATTATGGTTGTTAACCGAATGAAAACAAATAATAGCTAAAAAGGTTTTCAATGATAGAAAAACATCTGGGTAAGTTATGACACAACTTTTTGAGCACTCAGACCTAGAAATGTATATTTTTGTACTAACTGCAAATGAAAAGTTAACAATGAAATCAGGGAGTTGAAAGGTCATAAGGGGCCTCAAACATATTCACTATATTTTAAATTTTAGACAAAGGAGCTGAGATTAGGAAAGAAATAACCCAACATGTACACCATAACAGTCTTTTTTTCTTTTTTTAATCGACTTCCAATTTGAACTCTTTTCTAAAAGCATTAAGGGCATCAAAGCCCTTATTGTAGATTATGGATCATCTCCTCTTTGGCTATGAGGTGTGTAGTTTTGTTAACTAGAGACATCAATGAGTTCAGTTTCTGAGACCAGTCATTCAATAAGTTATTTGGATCCTTGGGTCTCTGGAAGTTGATAATTCCGGCCAACCTGTCTACTTTAGCAAAGATGGTCTTGTTTACTACGAGATTCGAGAGAAAAGCCTCTGATTCCTGTAAGAGAGAAAGACAAAGTGCATTAAGACCAGATAATTACAAATAATAAACAGGATTTTTAAGGAAAGCATTTTCTAAACTCTTCAATCAAGTATATGCAGGCTTAAAATTCATTATTAATAGTTAGCAACTGCTGATTTCCTGTGTTAATGCATTTATTTCATCGAGAGTCTAGGGAATGAACAGATTCTGAGTCCACTCAGAGTCAGGGCCGAGTTTAAATCTGCGTCCCTGCAATCTTAATACTGCTGGTCCTGGGGAAGGGCCTACTGCCAGCAGCAACCTGATCTACCCTTTGCTACAATACTTCCTCCTAAAAAGCAGCATTACACAGTCAATTGTTTCCAGAAATGCTGGTTTAGAGCCTATACCCTGCTACTTGGCAAATATGTCGCCATGGACAAGGCATTTGCTCCTAAGGACTCTCATACCCTCACCCAGAAACGAGAAGAGCTAATGAACTAACCGAGGGTCAAGAGTCCTAACATTCTGTGCTTCCTCTTTTTTGGCTAAATTGTCCCAACTACTTCTGGTAGCAGACAAGGCTTTTGAGACCACTGCTACACACTTCACTTACCTCCTATCTCTTTGGTGATGTACATTTTATCAACGTGAAGCCCAGATTTAAATACAAAACCTCTCTAACACATCTGGGGCCTTTCAGGTGAACTGCAGTCAAGTTTCTCTCGTGTCTTTCATTCCTACAGTTCACTTCTGGGAACGCATTTAAAAGCCGACAAACACATGCATTATAGAGTATATAGCCTGGGCTTCAAACTAATGAAAAACTAACATATTTAAGTGAAGATTTAAACTAAAGTAAATAATATTAATATAAGTTGATACTTAGACTGGTAGTTAAGGTAGCTTGGGGAAACTATCACCTAAACTTAAGTAAAACAAAATTGATTTTCTCACTGTTTTTATGTTGATTGACATTCAAAATGAATGGCTACAAGTAACTCTAACAATGAGATTTACTACTTACATCAACAGACAGATCCAGAAGTTGTGCCATCCTCTTCATTGTTATCCTCGTATAATACTTGGCCATTATTCTAATATTCTGGGGAAAGGACAGCGGGCAAAGAGGACATATAACAGTTGCCATTTGTTTTCATATCCAAATAGGTTTCATTTTTTCCATAGCTCACCAATGGAATAATGCTAGTTCTAAACCTCATTAATAAAACTAAATATTTAGATATTTTGAATTCTGCAGTTATTTGTAAATTATTCTGAGTACTCTCTACAACTATTTAAAATATATAGTCAAAATATAGGCTTATCTTAAATAAATTAGTGATTACAATTGTAACTGAACAAAAATATTTTTGTTAAATGCAAGAAACTAAAGTTTTTGTAATTATGACAAATGTTTAAAAGGTTAAAAATCGAGATCATCTGAAAACATCATTTTATCATTATTATAACTACTTAAATGTAACTTGAAATTAAATTTCCTAATTTTTCACTAGAAATGGTACTAAAGTTAAAGAGATTGGCCTTTATTATCTTTTTTAATTGATTTTTAGAGAGACATACACACACACAGAACCATCAATTTGCAGTCCCACCCATCCACACATTCATTGGTTGACTCTTGTATGTGCCCTGACCAGGGATCAAACCCACGACTCCAGTGCATCAAGACAACTGAAGTTAGGGATCATGTCTTATTCTCCCATGTGTCCCAGCACTTTGTGGTGTCTGTCTGGCACACAGAAGGCTCACAATAAATGTTTGTGCCCTGGCCACGTGGCTCAGTTAGTTGGAGCATTGTCCTGTACATCAAAAGGTTATAGGTTTGATTCCCAGTTAGGGTACCTACTTAGGTTGTGGCTCCAATCCCTGGTCGGGGCACCAATGCGGGAGGCAAGCCATCGATGTTTCCCTTTCCTATAGATGTTTCTGTTTCTCTCTCTCTCTCAAATCAATAAACATATCCCCAAGTGAGGATTAAAAAAAAGTGTTTGCTGTATGAATGAATGTTGACATAATTCAATTTTTAGTGACACCAAGAAGATCAAAGTTCAGGTTTAAGATATGCTACCCAATCCAAAACTGTCAAGTGAGTATCAGATAGAAAACACTCTCCCAGTCCCATTATCCCTCACATTAAAAATTCCTTCAGCCCTGGCTGGTGTGGCTCAGTGGACTGAATGCCGGCCTGTGAACCTAAAGGTCACCAGTTCAGTTTCCAGTCAGGGCACATGCCTGGGTTGTGAGCCAGGTCCCTGGTTGAGGGCATGTGAGAGGCAACCAACTGATGTTTCTCTCTCTCTCTCTTTCTCCCTCCCTTCCCCTCTCTCTGAAAATAAATAAAATCTTTAAAAAAATTCTTTCTGGTGTATGTGCTATAAAATTTTTAATGATTACAAGGTCATCTCAAAATGAAGCATGTTAATACAACTGATCATCAAGCATAACAAATTTGCGGAACTTTACTTCTAAATTGCCATCTCTGCCATGCCAGATTCTTACATGTTCAACAACTCTGTTCTTCAAGTCTTTCCACCTTTTTTCACCTTCTTCTGTATAACCAAAAACATCGGTTGCAGGACTTTCCAGAGAACCTTTTCTTAATTCCATTCCGTAGTCTTCAACAAGTGTGGACCAACGCATCAGCTCCATTGTAGTGAAAAGCTTCAAAAGATCCCTGTAAAGGGTATAAAACTTAATATTCCAAGTCTGTAAGAAAACATTCATCTACTATAATTACAAGGTTTTAAACATCAACAAAGACTGTATTCTTAATAAATTTTTATCTGCAGAGTAAGAGTCAGGTGGATTACTATTAATATTACCAATTTTACCATCATTTTGTCCCACAGTAATTCTGAACACAGCATTCCCACACTTAACATTCTACTCTCTCCTGTATTGTATTTGCTGATCCGGACTAACGACTATAAGTTTTTAAATGAAAGAGATAAAAGAAAAATCACTTAAAAAAATAAAAGCCCATTGTGCTTATGATGAAGTGTACATCGGTTTTATATAACAGATCTTCAGAAGCACTTCTGAAAAATCACAAAGCCCTAACTACTGATAAAAACTTCACCAAATGGTTAAACAAAAAACATTAAGATTAGCTTGAAATAAAACTTGTACTTGATAAGTGGTTTACAATGAAGTGTTTAATAACCTCATTAAATTCTTTTTTTTTTTAAAGACTTTATTTATTTATTTTCAGAGAGAGGAGAAGGGAGGGAGAAAGAGCAATGTATGGTTACCTCTCACATGGCCCCCACCGGGGACCTGGCCTGCAACCCAGGCATGTGCCCTGACTGGGAATCGAACCGGGACCCTCTGGTTCCTAGCCCGCGCTCAATCCACTGAGCCACACCAGTCAGGCTAACCTCATTAAATTCTTAATACGCTACTATAAAAATCACTTCACTATTATCTCTAGTTTTATTCTCAAATACAATCTATCACACAGGTGGCAAACACAAGGCCCGTGGGCCAAATCCCGCCCTCCACCTTGTTTTATCCGGCCCGGTACCTTCTTTCTACCCGGCAGCAGCGCTGAGCTCTCACTTAACCATTAAGGAGTAGTTACATTTATACAGTCCTAAAATTACATTCGGCCCTTTGAAGGCAACCGCGAGGCTGATGTGGCCCCCGGTGAAAATGGGTTTGAGACCTCTGATCAATCAGCAACCAATTAAGAAGTATTCACTTAGGTTAACCAGTTTTTAAAACAATGCTTCTACTGAGGTACACTAAACTAATTATAAAAATACTTACTTATATTTAGGAATTTCTTCTAACTTCTTGTCACCACTTATCCGGTGAACCAAATCTGACTGTTCATTATCAAAAGGAGCCAAGATAACGTAGAGGACAACACTTTTCAAAGCCTAAAAAATTGTATAATATAATAGATTATATGCAAGATTAGAGACAAAATGAAAACTTTGGCAGGAACTGAAAAATCTTGAAATAATTGTATAAGTTCATTTTTAATATTGTACTCAAAAGTCTTAGGAGAAAAAAAAATCTTAGGCTGCTCTTTTCCTAGTGTCTGTAATATTCAGTTTTCATAAATTTATTACAGTAAATCTTTGCTAATTTGAATTACTACCTGTTTTTGGTTCTTTTTTTTACAAATGTATAAAGTAGTTTTAATAACAAGCTAGCAGCATATAAGCTATGTAAAGTAGCTTTTATAAATATAATTTTCCAAAGCAAAGTTAGGTCTTCATCTGTAACCTTCGTTAGCTGGTGACCTGCTGTACGTATTTTAGATAGTAAGCTTACATTCCTTCCAAGGTGATAGAGTATTACCACAATTTGTCTGAACCAGTCAAGATAAACCGAATCATCAACACAGTGAATACAAAGCAGCATTATAAAATTCCATGTAATTAGTGAAGTTAAAATTATTTCAAAATAAATTTAAAATTGCAAATTGTTCGTAGTAAGTACCAATGTCAAGTCAAAGAATATATTCTTACCTGCTGCCACTTTTCACTTTCTGCCTGTATACAGGGAGTATCATATATTGCTCTGTAGTGCTTACAAATAGACAAATAGGACCCTTCATGTTGATCCAGCTGAATCATTAAGTTATAGTATTTCAACTTTAATTTCTGGGGGAGAAAAAGTTGACAAAATAAATTGGGGTTTATGGGTGCCCCCCAAACACTTCTAAGTGAATTTATATGAAGAGATATGTTACAGTACCTCTGTATTTTCTTCCTGGAAAAATTTGGTGTTGATTTTCTTGCTGATGATCTGTGTACGAATGTAATCCTTCACAGCAAGGCAGAGCCTCATTTGCTCCAAAATAAACTCCACTCGTTCTTTTTTTTCCATTGACCCATAGGTTTCCACCTAGCAGATTAAGTCCCCAAATTAATTTCTAATACTTAGAAACTGCAACAAAGTTAAATACATATTAAAATAGGCACCCTTGATAAATAATAAGAATTTCCAAGCATTTTGGGAGTGTTGACTCTAAAAAAAGCTAGTTTTGTCCTGGCTGGGTAGCTTAGTTGTTTACGTCACCCCCAATGCCCTAAGGCTGTGGGTTTGATCACTGGTCAGGGCACATATAAGAAGCAACCAACAAATGCATAAATAAGTAAAACAACAAATCCACATTTCTCTCTCTCTCCCCCCTACCTCTGCCCCTTCCTCTCTTTCTGAGATCAATTTTTCAAAAAGCTAATTTCCTGCAGGAAATTGTATACTATTGATAAAATAAATGTTTGAGGTTTTTTGGAGTGAAGCTCTAGGAATTTTAACACATTTATAAATTTGTGTAATCACCATCACAATCAGGATATAGAACAATTCAATTCATGCCCTGGATGGTGTGGCTCAGTGGACTGAGTGACAGCCTGAGAACCAAAAGGTTGCTGGTTCGATTCCCAGTCAGGGCACATGCCTGCATTGCAGGCCAGGTCTCCAGTTCGGGCCCTGAGGGAGAGAAACACACATTGATGTTTCTCTCCCTCTCTCTCTCTCTCCCTCCTTTCCTTTCTCTCTACAAATCAATAAATAACATCTTTAAAAAAATTGTCCTGAGCCCTGGCTGGTGTAGCTCAATGGATTGAGCGTGGGCTGCAAACCAAAGGGTTCCCAGTTCGATTCCCAGTCAGGGCACATGTCTGTGTTGCAGGCCAGGTCCCCAGGGAGGCCATGTGAGATGCAAACACACACTGATGTTTCTCCCCATCTCTTTCTCCCTCCATTCCCCTGTCTAAAAATAAATAAATAAAATCTTAAAAAAAAAATTGTCCTGAAACATGGCAAATTATGAGGCAATTTTTTGTTAAACCAATTTAGCCTAGAAACTGACTACCAATCAAATATTAAGAACAAAGCCAATAATTAACTGTAAATTCCTAAGGAATAAATAAATAGTATATGAATTACTGATTTTACTTATATTCTAAGAATCAAAATGTTCAAATAACAGCACAAAAATCAAGATTAACTAGTTGATCCTAATTTTTCTTCAAAACTTTAACAGCTTAATTTACTTGGGACCACGATAACTCTATTGTCAGCTATGTGAACCTTACACCTTACCGCACTCACTCTTAATTTTGGCGGTTTAGAAAAAAAGCGGTAAGGTGCCAAAATAAGCTATTTCCACAAGAAAATATTACCAGAGAAATATAAAGTTTCACACACTCTAAAATGTAGCACCTTACCTGTAACTCTTGTAAAATGGAGGCTGCCTCTTTGACGTCACCATTTTGCTCTTTGATAGTCGCTAACGTTTTAGTTAGTCGAGCACGCTCAATTTCAACGTAAATCTACAAATACAACAAACTTATTATTATCAAAATTTCTATAGAAGTGTGTTAAAAGTTAAAAGACAGAACTGAACGCTTAGGTCAACTAGGTGTAGAGCATGTATCTTGGAGTTACTGTGCACTTTATCCTCCATGTGCAACAGAGCTGGGTGACGTTTTACACACCACAATCGCCTAAGTTTTAAGAAAATGCTTCTATAAAACATTACCATATTTTGCAGCTTTGTTTTGAGAACCTAAATATGAAATTGCTGTGTTTAATGAATAACAGAACCACCTGCTACCTAACCGACACGCAAATTGAAAAGTACCTTAAAAAAAACTGATCGCCAGCCTGCAAAGCAAAGGTTCGCTGGTTCAATTCCCAGTCAGGGCACACGCCTGGGTTGCAGGCCATGTCCCCAGTTGGAGATGTGCAAGAGGCAACCACACATTGATGTTTCTCTCCTCTTTCTCCCTCCCTTCCCCTCTCTCTAAAAGTAAATAGATAAAATCTTAACAAACATCGATTATTTGAAAAATAACACCCTTTACAAAGAGCATATGCAGTCCAGTAGCTACAATTCAACCAATCCTCTAACTCTGATTTATCTTTAAATACAAGGCTACTTTCTTTACAAATATTTGATCTTGCTAAGTATGAAAGTGACTAGCATTTTTTGTAGCTATAATATCAGTGGATTTGTGACTTTCAACAAATTAAACATTAACAACCTACCTATACAGCTCACAGGGTCTGGGAAGCTAATTTTCATGCTCAGGCCGGCCCATTCAGCCTCTGCCCTGCAGGAACCCCTGCTCCCCACTCCACCCCCTACATCTAATCTCCAAAAAAACAAACTACTTACAGTTTCCTAAATGAACTAGGTGTCTCTTAATTTGATACCTTCCCCATACCTGCTAGCCCTGCAGAATTTCTATTCATTCTTAAAAAGCCTGTGCAGCCACCATCAACTCTCTGAGGCGTCTTGGGCACCCGTGTGCTGTGGGGGACCACCGGCACACTGCTACTGTCACGACACGGCTCAGTGATTATTCTGTGATGGATCTTTCTGAGGTAGCAGTGTCCTGCTCATCTGCACCTAGCACAACACAGGTACTCAATGACATCTACTGAACTGAACTGACAGTTTGAGAGACAAAACGTTAAGTACGAACCGAGCTTTTGGCTTTAAACCACAAAAATCTATCTAGAAAAAAGCACGTCTATTATAGTCACCATTTTGTACTCGCTCTTTTTAGAGAAACATGAGATTGGGGGCAGCAGGGAGAAATACAATATAAATACAAATAGACTCTGCAAGACAGTGAAATTTTGAAAATTAACCTCACATTGCAAATATGCTAATAATTTATATATTATAGTGAAACCTTAGTTATTAACCCAATTGTAGACTTTTCAAGCAGATCTAGGCCAGGTGAAGAATTAACCTTATTTTTATATACTAATACAAAATGTGTATATATACAAGTATCTCTGAACACAAATAAGAGAGTATTTACCATTGTCAGTTGTGCCAACAGACAACTCACCTTTCCTTCTGTAACCATTCGTAGAGTGTCAATTAGTCGAAGCTTGATTGGAAGGTCTGTGATTTCCTCGACATAAGCACAGCATTGCTGAACCATTTTTGCAACAGCCTAAAATAATAAAAATCACTCATAAGCAAAATTCATTCCTCATAGGGGAAAAGGAAGTATTTATTGATGGAAGTGCTGTGGTCAAGTTTGGTCTTCCCGCGCAACTCTATACACTGAAATGTCTATAAAAGAACATCATACCTCCCTGGTAGTTAAGAAGTACCGAATACCCAGGAATAAATAAAAAATTCTCCCACTATAACTTATGAACTAATTACACAAAAGGAAAGGGGGAAAGGCATGACTGACAACATCTATTAGGAGGTTTGCAAGCTTGCTTTTTTGAAGCCAAGAGGAAATGAATGGAAGAAATGAAAACAGACTAAAGGTAAAGTAAATAAATAAAAAGAAGGAGAAAAGCAGAGTTCACCCTGGCTACGAGAGCAGTGAGGCAATAACCAGCAGAGAGCATGACTGAAGAAAAAGAGCCAGTGGCAGAGGCAGGAGTAAAACAGTTCCATCGTCTGGGTGGGGAAGAGGAGCCACGGTCACCCATTCTCAACTCAGTAAAAGGTGACAAAGAAAAGGAAGAGCATCTCCTGCCCAGTTTCCTTACAGGTAATATAAGCAGGCTGGACTACATTTCCTACAGCTCTAACATTCCAGGATCGAGGTTAGGGGTCAACAAACCGTTTCCATACATGTTTATAGATTTATAGCTATTTACATAGTAAATATTTTAGACTTTGTGGGTCACAGGGTTTCTGTGACAACTATTCAAATATGTCTTTTAACTTCGAAGCTGCAAATAGGCAACAGGTAACAAATGGGCATGGATGCATTCAAAAACTTTTATTTACAGCCCTGGCTGGTGTAGCTCAGTGGATTGAGCGCGGGCTGGGAACCAGAGGGTCCCGGTTCAATTCCCAGTCAGGGCACATGCCTGGGTTGCGGGCCAGGTCCCCAGTGAGGGCCATGTGGGAGGCAACCATACATTGCTGTTTCTCTCCTCCCTGTCTCCCTCCCTTCCCCTCTCTCTAAAATAAATAAATAAAATCTTTAAAAATAAATAAATAAATAAAATCTTTAAAAAAAACAAAAAAAAACAAAAAAAAAAAACCCTTTTATTTACAAAGTTGGAAGGTAGGATTTGGTCCATGACCCATAGTTTGCCAACTCCTAGATTGTAAACAGCACATCATAGTCACAAATAACAATAATCAGAACTCTTTGTCATTAAGACAATGTTAAATTATATTAAGCATATTTTGTTTATAACGACAGAAAAGTAAACAGTATCTTGTTAACAATTATACCTTAATAAAGCTGAAAAAAAAAATCCCATGGAATGTGTTGCAAAGATTTCCTTGAAAAAGATTTAATGATCATGTAGCCTAGGTTAGAATTTTTTCTTTAAAGAAATTTGTTTATCCTCACCTGAGGACATTTTTTCATTGCTTTTAGAAAGAGAAGGAGGGAGAGAGAAACACAGATTGGTTGCCTTCTACTGGAGATCAAACCTGCAACCCAGGTATGAGCCCTGACCAGGAACCAAGCCCGCAAACTTTTAGTCTACAGGACAGCGCTCCAACCGAGCACACAGCCAGGGACAGACTTATAACTGCCTGAAAATATTTGCTGTTCTGAGACCTAGGAGTTCCAGAAATTAAGGTTTTATTATAACATACGACTCTTCTGATAAGTGCAAGGCTCTGGGACACCTGTATCTCACAAAACATATGATCCCACTAAAAACATAGCTCAGTGGATTGAGCGCGGGCTGGGAACCAGAGGGTCCTGGTTCGATTCCCCGTCAGGGCACATGCCTGGGTTGCGGGCTGGCTCCCCAGTGAGAGCCATGTGAGAGGCAACCATACATTGCTGTTTCTCTCCCTCTCTGTCTCCCTCCCTTCCCCTCTCTCTAAAATAAATAAATAAAATCTTTAAAAAAAAAAAAAAAAAAACATATGATCCCAATAACGTATGAAGTTATAGTTGAATGAGACTTACCTCTTATGCTCAAGTGGCAGTGAATTAGAAACCACTAACTGAGCAATCTAGAAAAGGTTAAGTATTACTTTCTAAGTCTGATAATGCCAACAAAAAAGTTTTAGGTAAAAAGTAATTATGGGAAAAGGAAAGAGGTATGTTGAGCTCCTAAGCACTTCCCACAGCTATGAAGACTTAATGTTAGAGCAAAAGGAGCGGTCCCGATCCCAGTTCTGGGCATATCACTGGCCAGCTCTAAGACTTAAATTCCTCTTTCTCCAAAAAACCCTCCTCATAAACCTAATTGAAAACATTCTCTTCTCCTTTCATTATCTCTTAATACCTTTCACTACTCTTAGGTCACCTATTATATATTGTCGTGTGTGTGTATAATTTAAAAAAAATCAATCTTAGGCCCTGACTGGTGTGGCTCAGTGGCTTGAGCGCCGGCCTGAGAACCAAGGGGTCGCCAGTTTGATTCCCAGTCAGGGCACATACCTGGGTTGCGTGCCAGGTCCCCGGGGTGGGGCACATGAGAGGCAACCACACACAGAAATTTCTCTCCCTTTCTTCCTCCCTTCCCCCTCTTTAAAAAGAAATAAATAAAATCTTAATAATAAAATAAAAATAAAAAATCAATCTTAGGACACTTGTTAGAGATGTACTATGATTACTTGTGACTTACATTCTGTATTAAATTAGCCCTGGCTGTGTGGCTCAGTGGATTGAGTGCCTACCTATAAACCAAAGGGTTGCTGACTCAATTCCCAGTCAGGGCACAGGCCTGGGTTGTGGGCCAGGTCCCCAGTGGGGAGCACATGAGAGGCAACCACATTGATGTTTCTCTCCCTTTCTTTCCCCTCCTTCCCTGCTCTCTAAAAATAAATAAATAAAATCTTTTAAAAAATTAGTCTATTCTATACTAAGTTATATGTTTCTTTACATTTCAAGAGCTGTAAATATAAATTTCAGTTTCTCCATAAGAAAAGTAACAGAATTAAATAGTCCCTTAACAAGCTCTGAAATTTTATGACTCTATGAAATTAAATCTGAATTTGAGGACACATGCTTTGAACTGTAGTAATACTATATAAAAGATACATTTTTGTTTAATCCAGGTTTTCCCAAAACTAAGGGAAAAATAGCCTTAGAAATTATGTAGCCCTTTCAAATTGTCCTACAGAAAGCAAGTCTCCTAGAAAATGAGAGGAAGATGATGGTTTATCTGTTTATCTCTCAACTACTCTGTGATGGTTTCTCAAACACAGAACTGATCACCAAAAGGCATATTTAAATGAATTTCACATTCACAGACACTAGATTGCCTCAATTAAATCTATTAAATTATGAAAAAAATTTTGTTGATTTTTAAAAAGATTTTTATTTATTTTTAGAGAGAAAGAAAAAAATAGAAACATCGATGTGCAAGAGAAATATCAATTGGCATCCCCCACGTCCCCGACTGGGAACTTGGCCTGCAACCTAGGCATGTGTCCCAACTGGGAATTGAATGGCGACCTCTAGGTCTGCAGAATGATGCCCAACCTACCAACCCACACCAGTAAGGTCTTATTTACTGATCTGAAAGAGAGAGAGAGAAATATCAATTTGTTGTCCGATTTATTTATGCATCACTGATTGATTCTTGTGCGTGCTCTGACCAGGGATCAAACCTATACTGTTGGTATATTGGGATGATGCTCTAACCAACTGAGCTACCCAGCCAGGACAAATTAAATTCTTAACAGTGAGTATTATCTCCATGCAAACTTATCTAAAAACAAAACAAAACAGAAAACAATCATAGTAACTTTATTTTTTGCAAAAAATAATTTAACCCACTAAGTGCACTCTAGCAGCAGACTAATAAAATAAGAGATTTGGACAAGAACCCTGTATTTCTGTTTTTAGTTCCACTACTAACATGTTTTACAGTGTCATTACCTTTATCATTTGAAAGCAAAAAGTAAAACCCAGAAGCTACTCAGGAAACAAATAACATTTTAAAATGAGACAGAAAGGAACAAAAAGAAAAAAAAATAAATAAAATGAGACAGAAATACGAAAAGTGGAATCTACTTCTATAGAGGACCATTTAAATAAACATATCTCAAGCAGAACAGGAAAGCAGTAAAGAAAAATCTAGCTTCACAAAAATCCCCTAAGAAAATATACTTAATCTTTAAACAAAATAAGTATTTAGAACAACATCTGAAATGGCTTCATAAGTAATTTTAATATTAAGTGTTTAATACAAGACACATGAGGCTCACAGGCATTTCAGGTGTAGCCTCTGGTCACCCACTGAGCCAACTGTGGGTGGTCAGTGAGCCCGGTCCACCTACAAGGACCCACTGCAGGTGGCCACACCGTGGAGTACCTCGATAAAGTGGTGCTGAACCAATGTCAGAAATGAAAATTCATTAGCATCTACCCTGAAGACTCTACTGCTCTTCACAGCTTTAAAGATCACTGTATTTAATGGGTTCTATTTCACCACTAAATCTTATGTTGTTGTTGTTTTTTAAATTAAACTAAATTAATATATATATATATATTTTTTTTTTTTTTAAACGTATCCCTCAGGTCTAAGCAGCAAATACGTGATTCTTTTTCCAAAGATTTTATTTATTTTAGAGAGAGGGGAAGGGAGGGAGACAGAGAGGGAGAGAAACAGCAGTGTATGGTTGCCTCTCACATGGCCCTCACTGGGGACCCGGCCTGCAACCCAGGAATGTGCCCTAACAGGGAATCGAACCGGGACCCTCTGGTTCCCAGCCCGCGCTCAGTCCACTGAGCTACACCAGCCAGGGCGAAACTAAATTAATATATTTTTAGAGAGAGGAAGGAAGGAGACAAAGAGGGAGAGAAACATCAATGTGTGGTTGCTTCTCACGCGCCCCCTACTGGGGACGTAGCCCACAACCCAGGCATGTATCCTGACTGGGAAGTGAACTAGCAACTCTTTGGTTCGCAGACTGGCACTCAGTTCACTGAGCCACACTTAGCCAGAGCTAAATCTTATGTTTCTGAAGGCACCTTTGGGGTTTCCAATAGGGACAGCTATTTTTATGCTGCTTTTGTTGCAGTGGTTGCCATTCGCGTGGTGTGGGCCCTCTTTGTCTACATGGCCTGGAATGAAGGCTCAGGACCATGGTGCGAAGGAAAACAGGATCAAAGTCAACATCACCTTTGGATAACATTAAACTTATTTTTAAAAATGGCAAATGTGTCGAGGATACTGATGATTTCAATAAAGTTGAAATAACATTAAAAATCAAAAAATAAAGACACGTAATTAAGTAAATTACAGATTATCAACTTGATGGATTATAATAATCATTTAAAATAATAAACATGAAGAACACCATGGAACAATGTGGAAACTAAACAATATCTGCACTACAATTTTATAAAAATATCCAAATAAATAAAGACTAGAAGATACAAAAATAAAAGCAGTTATGAGAATATAGACAGAATTTTCAAACACTCTAGAATGTTATGATGTTGATTTAACATATTTAAAACATATTCACAGAAAGGTTTTCTAAAAGTCCTTATTTAGATGTGAATGTTTTTGAGTAATCGTGGACTTACTTGTTTTAACTGACTCCGTCTTTTTGACAAAAGCATAATATTTTCATTAAGTAAGTCCCATTCTTTAGCCTCATAGCACATCTTCACTACTGCAACTAAGATACGAGATGTAGACACCATATCAGAAGCCTGTAAAAACGAAAATGTATGGAAAGTTAATGGAACCATTTAAATGAAATTATTGCTAACGGTGGTGACTGAGGTTTTCACTATAAGCTACTCACAGTACGGGTCTGTTTTTCCAAAGAGAGCAGGGTTTCAATGACTTCTTGAAGTCTTCCTTCCTAAAACAAAAGATTAAAATGAACAATAAAAACAGCACCACCAACACAAAACCAAATAGCCAGTCTAGAATTTTCCAACTTGGGGCCCATAAGCTATCTTTAACATTCCAAAATACCTAAGAGAAACTAAATTCAGAACAATAATGATTTAACACCTGAGCAAAATGTAAAGTTTGTTTTGGATTCTAACTTATCAACTCAGTGCAGTAGTATCTGTTTATCTTGTTCTAAACAGATATTCTTAACGGGCAGCCACATATGTCTTTAAAGAATAAAAATGGGAAAAAGAAGGATTCTTTATAAATTACCATAACAAATATTTTAAAACATGAAATTTTGAGGAGAAATAAAAAGGATATTTGGTGGTAAAAAGGTAGGAAACCCTAGTTAAATTATCAGAGACTTTAAAAATAAATAATTGTGCTGGAAAGAAATAAAGCCCTCTTGGCAGTAGCCATACTTGTTCTATCAAAAGTATGCTCTTGCCCTGGCTGGTGTGGCTCAGTGGATTGAGCGCAGGCTGGGAACCAGAGGGTCCCGGTTCGGTTCCCACTCGGGGCACATGCCTGGGTTGCGGGCTGGGTCCCCGGTGGGGGCCGTGTGGGAGGCGACCATGCACTGCTGTTTCTCTCCCTCTCTGTCTCCCTCCCTTCCCCTGTCTCTAAAATAAATAAATAAATAAATAATCTAAAAAAAAAAAAAAGTATGCTCTTAAGCAGATACTGATCCAAATGAAATACACCCTGTTTTGCCTACTAATAATAAACTCTACCTAATTTGCAAAAACAAAGCATTCTCCCTGGGACGCATTAAGAAATGAAAGTAACAGCCCTGGCTGGTGTGGCTCAGTGGACTGAGTGCAGTCTGTGAACCAAAGGGTTGGTGGTTCAATTCCCAGTCACGGCACATCCTGGGTTGCAGGCCAGGTCCCCAGTTAGGGGGCACATGAGAGGCAACCACACATTGATGTTTCTCTCCCTCTCTTCCCTTCTCTCTAAAAATAAATAAATAAAATCTTAAAAAAAAAAAAAAAGAAATGAAAGTAACAAAATGCAAACAATGTAAACCTAAATGATAATATACCAGGACTAAAATAAGCCATCCTGCCCTGGCTGGTGTAGCTCAGTGGATTGAGCGCGGGCTGGGAACCAGAGGGTCCCAGTTTGATTCCCAGTCAGGGCACATGCCTGGGTTGCAGGCCAGGTCCCCAGTGAGGGCCATGTGAGAGGCAACCATACATTGCTGTTTCTCTCCCTCTCTGTCTCCCTCCCTTCCCCTCTCTCTGAAATAAATAAATAAAATCTTAAAAAAAAAAAATAAATAAAAAAAAATAAAATAAGCCATCCTATTAGGAACCACGCATTTTGATAAAACCAACCCACAGCACAAAAACTGCATTTCCAATTAATAACAATGAATGAACTGGAAGCTACGAGGAGGGTTTTATTTAGAAATTGTTTTTCTAACCATAAATGAAAAAAAAATTTTATTTTAATGATATTCAGGGATGGCACATGAATACTCTTTTACTAATGAAAAAATGTATTAAACAGCTTTTGAATTAAGGGCACAAATAATGTTTGGACTTTTCAAAAATACTGTTTCTGTATTTGCCAAGATAACTTTTAAACTGTGAATTTCCTTTTTTTCTTTTTAAAGATTTTTTTAAGTTAATTTTTTTAGAGAGGGGAAGGGAGAGAGAAAGAGAAGGAGAGAAAGAAACATCGACTTGGCCCGGCTGGTGTAGCTCAGTGGATTGAGTGTGGGCTGGGAACCAAAGGGTCCTGGTTCGATTTCCAGTCGGGGCACATGCCTGGGTTGCAGGCCAGGTCCCCAATGAGGGCCACGTGAGAGCCACGTGAGAGCCAACCATACACTGCTTTCTCCTTCTCTTTCTCCCACCCTTCTCCTCTCTCTAAAAATAAATAAATCTTAAAAAAAAAAAAAAGAAAGAAAGAAAACATCGACTTGTACAAAAGCTACATCTATTGGTTGCCTCTCACAGGCCCCCACCTGGGGGGACCTGGCCCACAACCCAGTTGTGTGCCCTGACTGGGAATCGACCTGGTGACCTTATGGTTCTTAGGTTGGCTCTCAATCCACAGAGCCACACCAGCCATGGCTAAACTATGGATTTTCTGTGTGGCAGAATATGTACTTTGCAAAGCCACTGTTAGAACTTACTTTAATTGAATCTGAAACATATATGATTAACATGTTAACAATGTTTCCTATGCAAAGGGGAGAACCAGTTCTCAAAGCTCTATAGATTCATATATACAATAAATGCCGGCTAAATGTCCATCAGAGGAAAAGAACGAAAAGCAAATCTATAAATTCTCCAAAGTAAAGGCTAATAG
Source organism: Micronycteris hirsuta (assembly GCA_004026765.1). Classification (NCBI taxonomy): domain Eukaryota; kingdom Metazoa; phylum Chordata; class Mammalia; order Chiroptera; family Phyllostomidae; genus Micronycteris; species Micronycteris hirsuta. The sequence continues at coordinate 11,442 of PVJI01002271.1, read as the reverse complement.
ATCATAAACTATATTAAAAAAAAATAGAACTGAAAAGACTGCCAGACATTATTTAATTCAATCATCTTACTTTCAAGAGTAAAAGAACTGAGGGCCAAACGACTCAGCCACAAAGCCAACCAGCAGAACCAGAGCCCAGGGCCCTTGCTTCCTGGTCCAATTTTCCCTTCCCCTTACTACACTATATTAGTTTAACCCACACCTTTGCTCTGATCAAATCGCCACAGGGAAATGGTTACCATCTGTCAACAAAATGTAGTTCAAAATAGTTTAAATGTGAAATAGCTGTTTATTCATGGTCACCTCCTGTCACATTTGCAATTAGTCATATGACTTATCAATACAGTATAGCTTATATAACATTCAAATTCAGAACTATGGTTTTTTTTTTTTTAAGATTTTATTTATTTCTAGAGGGGAAGGGAGGGAGAAAGAGAAGGAGAGAAAACATCGATGTGTTTGATGTGTTTGAGTTGCCTCTCACACGCCCCCAATTGGGGACCTGGCCCGAAACCCAGGCATGTGCCCTGACTGGGAATCAAACTGGCAATCCTTCAGTTTGCATGCCAGGGATCAATCCACTAAGCCACACCAGCCAGGCCCAGATATAGTTTTTAAAGAACTGAACCCTACATGTTAAAGAATAACACTGCTCTGGAGCAATGGTCTGCATGTATCAATGAAACATTAAATGTTACCTTCTCAGAAAGATTCTCAGATCTCGAGAATTATTGTTCTCGAATAATGCCCTCTAAAATCAAGTCACTCAGCACCTCCCAACACTCAAGCCCACTGACTTTCTGCTTTACCATGACCCCAAACTCTGTTCTATTTTAATGTTTACTGTCTCTGTAATCTCACTAGAATGCAAACTCTAAGAGCAGGGTTAATATCTATACCGTTGATCACTGCAGTTCAGCGCTCTGCATCTGGACAAGCACATATTGCTTCTGTAGATATTATGGTGCATCCCTTTATACTTGTCCCAGTTATTAATGTGCATGTCTTGCCTTCTAAGTGGTAAGTTCTTTTACGGCTGGACCTTGTTTAATTAATCCTTATTTCCCTTGCACCAACTGCACATATTGACACTGACCTGAACTAGTCAGTTGATCTTAACGGCTTAAAATTTCTGATTCTTAGTGTCACAGTAAGTAGGATGTGACAGGTTACATAGCTAAGCTATTTGAGGGACACTACCATCAACTTCATTAAATACAACTCCCAATTCTCCACCCACCGCTCCCCACCCAATCTTCCAGGTTCAATCCTATGGCTAAACCTCTTCCTTTCCTATCTAATCAGATAGTTCCTGAAATTCCAACTTCTCGATGCTGCCTTTCAACTCAAAGAGGAGCAAGATGGCCAGAACTACCAAAACCAACTGGTTGAAACACGTGACTTTTGTGAATCATTTTTCTCATTAAAACATTCCTTGTAAATGAAGTAAATGACTACGGAGTTTAGTACATGTTGGGTATCTGTAAATTCTGTATATCTGTGTCCATCCTTTAACTCCTAAATGGATCCAATCTTTTAATGACTTGTTAAACAATCTAAACAAGTAAGAAAAAGCAAATAAGTTACCACAGGTAGTTGAGATTTAAAGCCTATCCAATACTTTAAATGAACTGTTTGTTAAGTGGTTCTTTGTCCAAGCTGCTAACCGTCAGTAAACTCTTCTACATTTTCACTTCCTCTTTATTTTTAATACTAACCTTGAGAAGAGGCTGCAGGTGACCAAATGAAATGAGAAGACACCAGCAGAAAGGAGAACCAAAGGATATATTCCATTTAATCATGCAAGCAGTCCTCAAACAACCATACAGCATATACACCACCATCAAAAAGGAGAGGGGGAATCCTCTGTGTACTAAGAATTGCTAAATGCTCCATCTTTACAGTTTAGAAAAGGCCCTCTTTGGATTAATTTTTAACTCCCTGAAACAATGGTGAAGGAAAAAGCATAGCAAAAACTGGTATCACTTTCATTATGCCACCAACCTAAGGCAGGGTCCTCAAATACCAGTCAAAGACACGATAGAATGTGATGGTTAAAAATGAAGGCTCTGCAGCCAGACTGCTTTGGCATAAATCCCCGCCCTACCACTGCGTTACCTTGAGCAAGACACCCTCTCTGACTCTCAGTTTTCTCTTTAGTGAGATGGGCATAATAATGGTTCCTAGTCCACAGGGTTGGTGTAACATTAAAGCAATCCCTATGAAGATGTGCTTGGAACACAGCATGAACATAATCATCATCACAATAGTTAACATTGTATAGAACGCACACAGCAATAAATATTAGTTATTATTGTTATTTGCTAGGTGAGTATCAGGACACAGAAACAGAATTGTATTAGGTCATAATTGTAGGAGATCTGAATGGCCTAGATTTGACAATCTGACCACCCCGGTCTAGACTTCACTCTGCCTTTTGAAGGCTTTTGCTACATGTGGTTTTGTTTTTGTTTTTACCTGATATATCCTTATTAAAGCCTCTATACGCATATAATTTTCATCTTCAAATGTCTTTTACATTAAAAATAAAAAGTTTCTAGCCCTGGCTGGTGTAGCCCAGTGGATTGAGCGCGGGCTGTGGACCAAAGGGTCGCCAGTTCGATTCCCCGTCAGGGCACGTGCCTGGGTTGCAGGACATGAGAGGCAACCACACATTGATGTTTCTCTCCCTCTCTTTCTCCCTCCCTTCCCTTCTGTCTAAAAATAAATAAATAAAATCTTTAAAAATAAATAAATAAAAAGTTTCTTAAGGAAAGTAAGCACAAAAGTGACAGTTCCTTAAAGAGGTCAGGGTATGTTGCAAAAAGAACACTCTCCAGGTTCCCAGAGACCTGAGCTTGACCTGGCTCTGCGGTGGTCCTTGGATAAACTGAATAAGCTGCCTGAACCTTAGTTTTCTCACAGGTAAAATGAAAATAAAACTTTTTTTCAGTTTTATTAATGGGTTCAAAATATAAAATTAAAAAATGCATGCTAACATGTTCCCTATATTCCAATGCAGACATACAATGCCAAATTAAGTATTTCTGTATGTTTGGCAGAAAGGTTATAAAATACTATAAGACAATGAATAAATAGCAAATCAGAGAGACATACCGTTTAAAAGTTAACTAGGACTATAAATAAGATAACCATTAGTTTTTAACCTAATCCAAAAGTATGAATAAAAAACTTACACCCTGCCACCTCCAAGTCCCAACCCCCACAAAGCAATTCATATCTACACCTTGTTTTGTCCCACTGGTATGCTGGCTTAAAAAATTAACAAACAGCCCTGGCTGGTGTAGCTCAGTGGATTGAGCGCGGACTGGGAACCAGAGGGTCCCAGTTCGATTCCCAGTCAGGGCGCATGCCTGGGTTGCGGGCCGGGTCCCTGGTGAGGGCCATGTGAGAGGCAACCATACATTGCTGTTTCTCTCCCTATCTCCCTCCCTTCCCCTCTCTAAAAATAAATAAATAAAATAAAATCTTAAAAACAAACAAACAAACAAACCACCCAGAATTCAAATGCCTTTAATTTTGAACATTTCCATCCCACCTGACAACTAAAAAGGCATCTGGCATCTGAGCTGCAAATCTTTTGACTGTCTTGGACATAACAATGTCCTGAGTAAATGCCACACATGTAATCACTAGGGAGCAGTGAAATGCTGTGTTCTTATTGGCCTCTAACCTATTTGAGGGCAAGAGCTTTGACTAGTAATCTTTACACCCCCCACAATGTTTAGCAGGGACTAGGTCTTGCACACAGCAGACTGTCAGAATATGCGGGTAAGGGAAAGATTTTATCTTCTCCCAGGTCTGTTCTAGAAGAGCTGCACTTCTTTAAAGCAAATGATTTCTTCCTACAGACAATGTCACTCTATTCGTGACAGTGGTGGTTCAGGGGCTGCCTTTGGCCTGAAGGTAAGTTTCATCTGATCTATATGGTAGTGACTCAGATAGTATTTTAAACCAGATTACTGTCCAGTTTCTAAATACTGAGGCATTTCATATATGAATCCATATTCCTGATTTTTCTCCCTCAAAATAGAAGAGTTAACAAAGCTTGGCCTTCATCCCCAGTTGGCAAAGATTAACCGGAGGTGAAGAGTTATGCCCTTTTCCCTGGGCAGGTGTTTAGAAGTTCAGGTTTTCCTCACACGAGGCCCTCTAGGCCAGGCAGCACGGTGCGCGCACAGGCTCTAGAATCCGTCTGCCTGGGTTTGCATCCTGGCCCCGTCACTTCCGTAGCAGTATGCCCTTGGAGCACGTGACTTAACTCCTCCTAGCCTGCTGTCGGTAAAGTAAGAATAATAGTAATACTCATCACAGAGGGCTACAGCGAGGAGCAAATAAGTTAATGCACGTAAGCACTAGGAAGAGTGCCTGGCACTGCAGAAACGACTCAATAAATGTCAGCTTTGTTATCTCGCTGGCTCTGCAGGTGTTTATATCAACATCATCTTTCCCTATCCTTGTTTTTTGTAATGCCTCATTAAATTCTTCTTCTTCTTTTTTGGAAAAAAAGGCATTAAAAAGGTTTCTTTCTAAAACTAAATGTGAAGTATTGTCCTCCTCCCGCCCCCGAATTTGCTACACTTTAATGTACTTATGTAGTAAGCTCTTTAGGGTCAAAAACAACCCTATTAGTGAATGCACCCCAGGCGAAGAGCAATAAATGTCTGTAGCTGAAGACTGATCAAAGAATTTATTAAGGCCTGAGCATAATGAGCCCTTAGAGCAACAGCCCACGATGACGCTGATTCAACAACCACTCTTACCCTCCCTAGTCAGGTAAACCAAGGCTTGAATCCCTGGTTCCCTGGTTCTACCTATTAATAACTGGAACGTTGGGCAAATAACTCTGAGCCTCGGTTTCTTTACATGTAAATCGATACACAAAATTGCCTGACACACAGTAGGGGACGTGATAATGTCTGGATCAAGTTAGATTTCTATCCTATGGGAGATAAGCAATGGAGCTAACCTACTGTTCAAGACCTCCTCTGATCAGGTTATTCTGCACTTTAGTGTCTACTTGTCTTTACTTAAGTAGTTCCCGCTGAAGGAATGACTCCTTCCCCATCCAATCTTACTCATTCTTCCAGGTCCAACACAATCATGAGGTTCTCTGTAAACTCTTTCCGTATCCCATCAGTAAGAATGAAGAGCTTCCTTCTGTGTTACAATAACACTTTATTCATTATTGTAGGGCATACACCGCCCTGCAGGACTTGTCTAATTCGTTACGTACACGAGCTCCTCCCGGACAGAAATCCTGTGTTAATCACCTCGTTCTATCACTTCCTAACCCTTTTCCTGGCCAAAGGCCAGGCACATCGCCGTGATCCATAAACAACTTGACATAAACTGATTCAGCAAGAGCAGCAGAACGAAACTCCCTGATCTAGCCTAAATGCTGAAGCGGCCTTAACCCCTGGGAAACTACTCAAGTAAACGTTAAACAGTATCCAAGGAAACGCAGAAAGTACTGCCCGGCCCCGACTCCTGCGGGGAGGAAGTGACCATCTGTCCTGAGGAGGGTCTGGAAAGCTGTATGCATCATGGTACCCCGCCTGGCGTCTCCCTGATCAGGCAGACCTGGGGTGTCTCACTCAGGCAGGCCCAACCTGGGCTGGGGATGCGCGGTCCAGTCCTCAGGCCCCCCTGAGGCCTAAGCAGGCTCCGCGCCGTGACTCAGCCCGTGGCGCCCGCCAACAGACAACCGGCCTCCCCTCACCTTGGCCAGTTTCTCGCACTCGGGCAGACGCTGATCCACCGTGGCGCTGTAGTCCACCTCCATCTTGACGATGCGCCCATCAGCTCGCTCCGAGCCGCCGTCCGCCATGGTCCCTGCCTAAGCGTCCCTTGATATCCCCCTGCCTCAGCCACCACTCGTCAACCACACCGGAAGCCGCCTGCGCACCCGCTCAGGCAGTGCGTCGGCAGCCCGCGCTAAGGACCCCACGAGGCCCCCTGCGCCGACGCCAATCAGGCAGTGCCGCGGACAGCCCTAAGGGTGGAGCTCGCTCACGTCCGGTTTTGACTTGGGTGGTGGTAGTCTTCTCATTGAAGATTTGCGGTGAGAAAAGCCGGTGTTATAGAATAGGCCATCCCATATATTCTTACACCCTTGTTTCGAAATGTTATACTTCAGAGCCGTGGGCAAGTCGCTTAAGTGTTCTTAAGTCGCCCTGGCTGGTGTGGCTCAGTGGCTTGAGTACCAGCGTGCAAAGTAAAGGGTCGCTGTTTGATTCCCAGTCAGGATACATGCCTGGGTTACGGGCCCGGGTCCCTGGTTGGGGCATGCAGGAGGCAAACAATCTATGTTTCTCTCCCTCTCTCCCTCCCTCCCACTCTAAAAATAAATAAATAAAATATTTTAAAAAGTTTTCTTAAATCTCGGTTTTCTCTATAGGAGCAGGCTGAAATAAGTCCTAAAGAAAGAAATTCTGAGGTCTCATCTGGTTGAGACTCTTGGTGCCTTAATGTGTGGGATCTCTGAAAGCTCATAAACGAAGATATGGCAGCGACTCAAGTAAAGTATTTTTGGTTTTCGTTTTTACTGTAACACAGTACAGTTGGTAAGAATCGCTAGAAAGACATTTTATTTGCTTGCCCTGTAGGATCCTTGTGAACATCAAATGAGATCATGTATGCGTGACTATTTTAATTCTTAAGGGCCATACAAGTTTTCTTTATTATCATCCTCACTATTACGGTCCCTATGGAAAAGCTTAGGCTCCTTGAAAATGAGAGTGAAGTCGAGTATGGTGTGGTCAAAGTGTCAACAGTAAACTGGGAAGCAAATGGGAAATCTTGGAGTGGTCTGTTACATCAGTGTAATGGGTACCAGCATCCCTTTGTGCGTGCTGAGTAGCCTTTTAAAAATATTGTTTTGTAATGCAAATCATAGATAATATAACCCATGTACACAAAATTAAAAAAAAAACATCCCAGTTGTAAATGAGAATTGCAAAATAGCAAAATAATATATAATTCAAAATATAAAAGCTGAAACATGTCTGCAGTAGAAAATACAAAGTGTCATTTGCTTGTGTGCATAAACAACTATAAAGACAAAAGCTACATTTGCAATAGGTGTGTTCTATTGGTTTGTGGAGCATCATAAGGGCTTTCTGTTGGCATGATTTTTCCAAAATAGTGTACAACTTGTTAGTAAAGTTCTGGCTATATCAAAGTATAATCTTCCATTGTTTTTCACACAGAAGAATTCTTAGAAATTTTAGTCCACATTGAAACTTCAAAAAGGATAGCTTGGCATAAGTAAAATGGAGTTAAGAGTCTAGGATAGGACACATAAGTAGGTGTCTGGAAGGACATTGAAAACTGATGAAACGTGGGACAGTATTTTTATTGGGTAGGTTTGTTGCATTGCAGATGTCTAGCATCCCAATTACATGCTACAGTATCCCTCTCCCCTCAGTGATTGTGACAACCCAAAATTCCCTTACCAGATTTCTAAAACACACTCTAGGAGCCAGTATGGTCGAGACGCAGTAGGCTAAGATGCTTTCTGGTTCTTATTTTATGTGCAGTTGGTTTGACTAAAATAGTCAAAAGGATTGAGAGGTGTACATTTTGTGAGGAGTTTGAAAAGACAAAAAGTAACAAAGATGCAATAAACAGTTATGATGTCTAGAACTCAAAAATGAGAGTGTTGGGCGGTCTAAGAAAGGCAAGTAGGTAGAGAACACTATAGTTGCCTCCCACACCAAACTGAAGCCCTTCCTCCCTAAGCTTGGACTTAACAAAAGATGAAAGCAAATCGAAATCTAAGGGAAAGCCTGCAAAGGAAACAAAAAAGTAAAGTGAAGTAAATAAAGAAGGAATTCAGTAAAAGTCAGAACAATGGACAGATAAAATATGTAAGAGCCCATAGTACAGAAAGACTACAAATTTTTTATTTGGGTGAGTCTGAAATTAAATTTGTAACTTTGTTAAAAAGAATCTGGTTTCAGCCCTGCCTGATGTGGCTCAGTGGATTGAGCGCCACTGGCCTGCGAACCAAGGAGTTGCCAGTTGATTCCCAGTCAGGGCACTTGCCTGGGTTGTGGACCAGGCCTCCAGTTGGGGGATGTGAGAGGTGACCAATCAATGTATCTTTCACACACTGATGTTTCTCTCCCTCTTTCCCTCCCTTCCCTCTCTCTAAAAATAAACAAATAAAATCTATTGAGAGGGAGAGAAACATCAGTGTGTGGTTGCCTCTCGTGCCCCCTCTACTGGGGACCTGGCCTGCAACCCAGGCAAGTGCCCGGACTGGGAATCGAACCGGCAACTCCTTGGTTCACAGGCCAGCACTCAATCCACTGAGCCACACCAGCCAGGGCAAATAAATAAAATATTGAAAAAGAAAAGAAAGAATTTAGTTTCAGAAAAGAAAATTTGGCAGTGGAAGAATAAAGAACCTAAAAGGTAGGATGAAATACTGACTGGAAAAATTTGTTCAGGAAGAAGATTGGTAATGTATAGTATGATACTAATTATTGAAAACAATGTGTCTATATATACTAATCACTACTTTTAGTATATATTTTTTTTTTATCAGATTGGGCATTTCTGGCATGTTCAGCTTACAGGCTATGCACATAGCTGACTCAAAGCTCCTACCTTTGTGAAGTGAACATTCTAAAGGGGGGAAGACAGACGCTTGTGAAAATGTGTACCAGAGGGTGATAGTGTTTGGGAGGTGGTCAAGGAAGGCATCACTAGTGAGCCAATACCTCAAGTAAGTAAGGGAGTCTTACAGAGAACGTGTCGGGGGTGGGAGTGACGGTGAAGATTCCAGGCAGAGAGAGGCAGGAGCAAGAACCCTGGGGTGAGAGCCGTCAGATCGCGCCTGGCCTGTTTGAAGACCACAATGGGTGAGGGTTCGAGCTGTAGGATATGGGGTTCAGGGCAGTTTGGCCATTACAAGGAATTGGTTTTTTTTTAAGATTTTATTTATTTATTTTCAGAGAGAGGAGAAGGGAGGGAGAAAGAGCAATGTATGGTTGCCTCTCACATGGCCCTCATTGGGGACCTGGCCCGCAACCCAGGCATGTGCCCCAACTGGGAATCGAACCAGGACCCTCTGGTTCCCAGCCCGCGCTCAATCCACTGAGCTACACCAGCCGGGCAGGAATTGGTTTTTTAATCTGAGTAAGATGGGAAGCCAGTGGGCGTTTGGGGCAAAGGAGTGGCATGAGCTGACTCGCCTAGTAAAAGAATCACTCTGTTTGATGTGTGGTGACTAGGTTGGGCAGAAGCTGGAGACTAGTTTGGAGCTTATTGCAATAATCCAAGAGCAAAAGGATGGTGGCTCGCACTAGGGTGGAGGCCATAGAAGTGCTAAGAAGTGAGTAGGTCCTGGATATATCTGAAGGTAGAGGCAAGACAGGATTTGCTGTGGGATGTGAGGGGGGAGGGGTTAAGCATGCCTTCCAGATTTTTGATCTGGCCGTCTGGAAAGGTGGAGTTGCCATTTAGCAAAACAGAGCAGATTAGTGATGAGCCAGTCAGGGGGAAAAGGCAGCATGTGTGGGGTATGTTGAGTTTGAGGTGCCTGTTGGTTATCAAAATGACAGTGTTCAGAAGGTAAGTGGATATACATGTGTCAGATTAAGGGGACTCATTTAGGCTAGAGATCTGAAGTTAGGAGTCCTTAACATATTAATGGTATGTAAAGCTATGAGGCTTACATTACAGAAATGTTCTTTTTTATTTTTTTAAATTTTTTTTAGATTTTATTTATTTATTTTCAGAGAGAGGAGAAGGGAGGGAGAAAGAGCAATGTATGGTTGCCTCTCACATGGCCCTCACTGGGGACCCGGCCCGCAACCCAGGCATGTGCCCTGACTAGGAATCGAACCAGGACCCTCTGGTTCCCAGCCCACGCTCAATCCACTGAGCTACACCAGCCGAGCAGAAATGTTTTTTTAAAAAATTATTTTATTGTTGTTCAATTACAGTTGTCTGCATTTCTCCCCTACCACTCTTCCCCACCCCAACCAAACCCACCTCCCTCCCTTGCTTTTGGTTTTGTCCCTCCTCCTTGGTTTTGTCCGTGTGTCCTTTATAGTAGTAGTTCCTTACAGAAATATTCTTGACATGCGTGTAAAATATTTGTTTTTGTAAATTGCTGATTTTAAATGCAGTGGGAGAACTTGGTATTTTCAAGTTTGTTGTCAATCATTTTGTGAAAAAATATTTGTATACTGTGTTTTATCTTTTGAGTAAATCTCTCAGTCCAGTGTAGAATTCCTTCATGTCCAGTGCCAGTTATATCAGGTAAACAAAGACATAACTAAAGCATTATATTCATTTCCTCTCACTGCTGCAGCAAATAACCACAAACTCAGTGGCTTAAAACAACAGAAATTGATTCTCTCACAGACCGGACCCCAGAAGTCTTTGGTCCGTATCGCTGGGCCAGAATCGAGGTCTGGCAGGGCCACGCTCCCTCTGGAGACTCTCAGGGGCGATTTCCTGCCTCTTCTGCCTTATGGGGCTGTGGGCATTCCTTATCTGTGGCCTCCTGTCTCCAGTCTGTCTTCCTGGTCAGGTGGCCTCCTCGTGTGTGTGTGTGTGTGTGTGTGTGTGTGTGTGTGTGTAATCTGCCTCTACCTTTCTCTTCCACGGACACCTGTGATTGTATTTAGGGCCCACCCAGACGATCCCAGATAATCTGCTTATCGCAAATCCTTAACTTAGTCACATCTGCAAAGACCCTTTTTCCAATAAGGTGACACTTTCAGGTTTCAGGACTTAGGACCTGATCTCTTTGGGGGCCAGTGTTCAGCCCGCCTACACTCACTTGAGCAATTTTTAAACTGGGGTTTTGATATAAATGATTACATGTGCTTCATAAGCAAACATAGTTCTCTCTTTCTCTCTCTGCTAACATTTAAAATGTTCCACAAAAAGTCATTTCATAAGTAAGCAATACTATTTCCAGATGTGCCAACATCATTTTATGATACTAGGTTAAATACGCTTTGACATTAAAGAACTATTGATACAATAGGTTACGGTTGCACAGTTGCCTCCTCTTAAGGACACTCAGGATCAGGGACAGTGTTTTCTTTCATCTTTAACATTTCTCTCCAGGGAGTATAGGTTACTTGTAGTCTCATAATTCATCTCAAAGCATTCCAATGTTTTGCCAATTTCTGTAAATAGGTAATGCAATTAAAAGTAAAACTTTGATAAATTTATTATTGGCTTATTTATTTAAAAAAATATAAAGCAAGCCCGGCTGGTGTAGCTCAGTGGATTGAGCGCGGGCTGGGAACCAGAGGGTCCCAGTTCAATTCCCAGTCAGGGCACATGCCTGGGTTGCAGGCCAGATCCCCAGTGAGGGCCATGTGAGAGGCAGCCATACATTGCTTTTCCTCTCTCCCTTCTCCTCTCTCTGGAAAAAAAAATCTTAAAAAA